>VUQG01007535.1:80159-91540 GCA_015106755.1 Etia nguti
CAAAAAGCCTTTTCTTTTTTTTTTTTTTTTTTTTTACTCATATCTGTTTTTTTATTTCAACTTATTGTAGAAGAGCAAATGTCTGTTTGCTTCTGTACGGAGATGCACACACTTGCTAGGGTGTAGTAAAGAGTAACCACGAGTCAAATTCAAATTACGGTTTATTTCTTTGGAGAAATCCAGTAAATCACTTGAGAAGACATTTGGATGCTAATGCGAGTAAGCAGAATGAAAGAGGTTATCCCCCACTTTGAAAGGCCACAAGTGCTGTAATCCACAACAATTACTTCAAAATGAACCAACTTTCCACTGGAGACAGTGTCCTTACAATGAGACTAAGCTTCCTTTTAAAGTCCCATCAAATCAGTCATTCTGTCATTAATGAGCTGTTGTAAAAACACATTGTCTTTGTGTGTGTGTGTGTGTGTGTGGGTGGGTGGGTGTGTGTGTGTGTGGGTGTGTGTAATTTGGGATAGAAAACCCTATTGACAGGAAACTTTTACTGTAAAGAAGTCTTCCCTCCTCCTCGTCTTCAGGTCTGTGCTTGCATTGCCATCTAAACCTGCATGGGCTCCAATTAGACCATCGGAGAAGGAAAATAATTGGGCTGTTTGCCTATTAAGCATGAAACATGGGACCTGCTGGCATGTTTAGCAAATCTTTTGGGTTCTTTTCAGGGCAGATGGAATGGCAGTAGGAGCAGGAAGACAATAGCATTAAGTAAAAGCTCCGAGACAGACCTACCCCTTTGCTGAATAAATTGCCACAAAAAGAGGACACTTGCAGAATGATTATGCCTTAATGACTACTTCTTTAACAAACACCATTTGCAAATATTTTTCCCACTATTTTCCTTTTTATTCTTTGCTATCTATGTGAACTGGAAAATGCTTTTAAAAGCATTAAATCAAATAATGTCAGCCATATTACCCAAGACCTATAATTTGCTCAGCAGCTCACAATACATTTGTGTTTCTACTGGCACTTCACCAAAAATTATTGTTTAAAAGTGAGCATTACTTTCCACTAAAGTTAAAGTTACATAAATTAAAATGTATATAAAAAATGTCTACGGTTGAAAGGCGATGGATTGTGAATGCTTGTCATCTTTACCTCAACCCGCAGCCAGACTTACATTAGGAGACTTTGTTTAGATTCATATGCTGTGGGTTTAGAGGCCCATCAATCTTTTCGCGTCAAAGCGCTGAAAACTTGGCATGGCCATAAAGTAGCACAAACCATTTGCACTTATCAGAAATTAAAGGGCATAGCTCAAGACGTCACGGAATGTCAGCAAGGCTGTGGTTGATGGGGGCATTAAAAACCAAATGAGGATCATTAACTGGAAATAAAACTCCTGCGAGTAGGTGCATGCAGTACAAACGGGCATTTCTTTAGGTCTGTTTGTCTGACATGTTGCTTTTTGCTCCAGATGAGAGGATGACAGTTTATAACATACTTTGCTGGAGGGACTATGATGCACCAGACAAAACACCCTCAAGTTTTAAGCTGCATCTTCACTTAAAACGTGTAACTAATCAATCTACCAACTGTCACTCCATATATATATTTGGCAAATTGGGGCCCAATTAGAGGTAACGGGCCTTGTTGTGTAAAATTTATTACCGTGGGGATTCGATTAAGTACTGCAAAGACAGCACACTGACTGTTATTTCTAAAGAAAGGCGACAATACCACTCTGTTTTAAACCATTAATGACCGGCAGTACAAAGCTGCTATGTAAAATGATGTGCTATATAAAAAAGAGAGAGAGAATGATGCTTTTGTCGAGTTTGAATCTAATGATAAAGTGCTAATGATGCTAATGAATTGTTTCATTATCACCTCAATGTCTGAACATCATTTTGATTCGGATTTTTATTGAAAACCTCAGCAGGTAAAGCCAAAGAATAGGCATGATGAGATTTGTCAACCCCTTGTGTGAACCGTAGTGAATACAGACAGAGAAGTGTGATCCACCATCAGAGTTCAGCTGTGTCTGGTGTCCACAGCGCACAGGTTAAAGATTGATGAATGCCTTAATCCCCATCTCCTCCCACATGCGCACTCACTTTCTCTTCCTTTGTCCCCGAGTGCATTGAAGAGACCTGGAGTTCCAGCATACCCCACTGCACATGAAAAACTGAGGTAAGCTCTGAACTTTGAGGTCCTTATTGTCCCGGTGCACTTTGTCACAAGGGAACAAAGGAAGCCCTATCTCCAGATATAAAACAAGCTCAGAAGAAGGGGCAAAAAACCATTCATCCAATCATTAACCCTTGAGCCTCGCTCTGGAAACCAGAGAATGGGGTAGTTCCACCGTAGCACTCTGCCCCTTACACCTCACACACCGCCTTCCCCAACACACCAACTACCCTCCAGCAGTACAGCCCTCTTTTGTCCTTGTGTGCCATGAGTGATGGATTCTGGCGGCTGGGAAGAAAATGAGGGCCACAGAGAGTTTCATAGCCTTGATTGGCAACTTTAGATATGCAAACTGTCAACGGGGAAGGCAGAAATAACTAGGGTACACCTAAATGGGCTGGTCCCAAAAGGAGAGAGGGCAAGGGGCATGGTGTTGACACATAATCATAATGATAAAGAAAGAAATCCCTGAAGAGAAACATTATGTGCAGCTTGGCTTTTTCTCTAGTGAGTTAACCTGATCTCTTTTGAATGCTGATGGAGAATCATGCAGTTATTTTTGTGGGGGAGAGAGGGCTGACAATGTTTTACGGAGGCCTCTTTTCAAGCAGAGGGGCATTAGAAATGCTAAATACCAAACCGGACCCAGCTGATCACCACAGCCTGCGGCAATCAATAAGTGAATGGAGACCAGGTGGCGATGGCGCCATTCAAAAAGAAAGTAGGAGGACTCGAATTTTACCACGTGGGACACGAGTGAATGCACAATGGAGGTTAAAAATGGGAGATCACAGAATTGATCAGACAGTCTTGCACAGATCAGTGGCAAAGCTTTGATTACACCCAAGCAAGACAAGACGGAGTCAGATCAATACATGTGTGTAGGATCTCAGAGCCCTGAGGGTGGACAAAAGTATAGGGCTCAAGAAGAAGCACTGAGTAATTTTATAGGTATTTCTTTAAGATTGAGGCACTTTTTTGGCTAATTCTGAATAGGCCTTTTCACCGAATATATTTTGACTTGTCATAGCAAGAAAAAGACTGGGTGTTCCAGTAAACTATAACAGCGGGCCAACATTTGGACGCTGGAACTAGCTCATCCGAATGGAATGTATTTCTTTTAATGTTACCAATTACACCTATACGTTCTTTGCACTGCCATGCCAAAATATCCGGACTCGTTTTTGAATACTTTAAAAGGCCCATTATAATCAAAGATCAAATGAAAACTTGACGTCAGTTTAAGCAAGTCTAATTTTTAACAAATGTATGGTATTTAACTTTTGAGTTGAGACAATGTGACAACATAGGCCAGTGTGTTTCATCACTGACCTAATGGCACGATTCCAACCCTGTGGGCCAGTGGTTCTTTCTCTTATTGGCAAAGAATAACACCAGCTTGCCAAGAGCCTGTTAACCAGGCAGTTACAGCCAAGTTTATTGAAGCCATTGGGTAAGTCAATTACTTAATAATTAACTGCTGATATAATTTGCTGTTGGTGATGTTTATAATTTCCAGCAACTATAATCACCAACAAAAAATTGGAAGCCTTTTTGTATTAAAAGAGGGACAAGAATAATAAATATCTGGAAAGATCTAAAATTCTAGCAAATATAGGTGCTGCTTAATTAATTTTTTGGTTAGTTTTTTTTTTCTCTTTTTTTTTAATTCTAAGCCAATCCTCATATTCTTACACATTAATTATGTTTCTAATTGCAATATCTGCCATATTCCACCTGTTCTCTCAACAGTCAAATGTATTAATGACTCTGCTTGCTACATCATGTGATCCCAGCTGCTTTGCCATGTCTAATGTGATCCAGGTACGGGTTTATCCTTCTCTTAACTCTAATCCTTGCACACTGGATACTGTCGTTGGTGCGACAGTAATGCAAACAACATGCAGAGGCTTCAGAGCTGCTTAATGTGATTGCAAAACGGAGGGGGAGGCAAACATTAAAAGATAAGCTTTGCTCAAAAACCGTTACACATTAATATGGATCAGGTGAAATCTCTTTTCTTCTCTCTGGAATGAATCCCTTGAAAAGAGGGAAGCAAGAGGATTTAACTTCCATGCTGATTCAGGAACAATAAGCAACAATAAAGCCAAGTGTTTCTTATTTACTGTTTCGGTTTAATGTGTTTTTAAGTGTGCTAGTTGACTTACAGAGAGCTGTGCCATATGCTGGGGAGCCTTTTTCTAGTTATTCAAATGATAAATCACCAATACAGAACAGTTGCAGTTTGCTAGGACCACAACTCCACTCATCTAGATTAACTTAAAAAACAGAAAGACTCAAAAAGGCAGAATCACACACATATGCAATAAGAAAGACATTGATTGTGTACAGCTGTCCATCAGGACGAGTACGGTATCAAACCCTTTGGGTTAAACACCAGTTTTCTCGACATGAATCTATCTTTAAATGTTGATCCTGATAATACACCGAGCTATGACCATTTTCATGTGCTGAGCCATAACTGCCACCATTGCCTTATTTCATTTGCATTTGCAATATCGCTCCATATTGATATTCCCATTGGATTACACGGTTTTTAATGAACTCAGTGTGAATAATCATGGCCGTTTTCATCTACTAAATGTTAATCATATATTCCTTCTCTAGCTTTAATTACTGTCACGCTGCAAGCTGTTCCATTCGTTAATGTAATTAATTAGTGTTATATTTTGAATAACACCGGGATTTTCTCAGCTGAGGTTAGCACTGCTGCAGCAAAAAAAAAAAGAAGGTGTTAACAGAGTGATTAAAGTGTTGATTGTGAGCGTGTAACTCGGGAATCAATATTGTCCCGAGTTCACTAAGTGGTTTTGTTCATGCAGAATGAAAAATGATAAATCATATTCTGAAGTGAGATCTTCTAGTTTACAATTAATGGCCACTGTGGATTTGACCATTGTGATTCTTGAAAGCATCAACATGCTAGCGTTACTCTGTTTTATTTACATTAAACACTTCTCAGCCACACAAAAAGATGGGATGCTTCAAAAATATATATAAATACAAACTTATACTCTATATTTATTTTATGTACTTGTGCTTTTTTTTGTTGTTAAAATACAAACTCAGTTTGAGTTTCAAAACAACAAGGGTTAAAAGACTGTAAAGATGTGTAATGCTATAACTCACAAGCTAATTAGATTCATTGGTAACTTGACTGAGAAGAAGAAGATGGCCTCAAAGGGCCACAATCTTCATGAAATAGATGTAGATGTAGAGTAGTTCACCATATAGTTAACATCTAAGAGTGAAGCCTCCCATTTTAAAATTGCAAAGAATTTGTGCTTTTAATGACCTGCAGTTCACAATATTATTAAACAATTCAGAGAATTTGGAGAAATCTCTGTATGAAACCGGCAGGCCTGAGAACCAGTACTGAATATCAGTATCAGATATTAGGGCATAGATACAACAGAAGTGATTCTGCAGTGTAAAGCATGTGTTTAGGCACACTTCTGAAAAATATTATCAGTAAACAACCTGCTGTTGCATCCATTGATGCTAGTTAAAACTTTACTAAGAAAAGAAAAAAAGGTATGCTTTTTGGGTGAAATAGAAGAGGGGACATCCAAGCATTTATCAGAGTAGTGTTTGGCCAGCATCTAGGTACTTACCAAACCTAGATGTCATCTAGTTTTAAATGCTATGAGATTACATATATGTTACAGTAGTGAAACGTGTCTGTAAACTTTCTCAGAATGACTTTGCATAGCCGAAGGGGACTGAAAAGTCATGTACTTACACAAAATTTGCAGGATTTATCCTTTTATTAACCTGGTCCAAGGATCATTTCGCTTTAAACCTCAGGATGGTGGCTGCTGATGAGCCTAGACTCCCCCAGTGAGAGCGTAATTACAGTGTTCCCATATTTTTAACCTCTTCTGTGTGAGCTATGAGCTGGAATTTAAATAATCTATCATTTAGATACCTGGAGAAGACTGTGCTTTGTTCTCATTTAATATCACAATTCTTTCATGCCAGAACAGAAGAGAAGGCGACTGCTGATTGTAAGAGGCCTCTACTTATTTCCTTAGCAGAGAATATTCCTGGCATTTCTGAACTGATCTCAGGCAAAATTGTTTGTTCTATAATATTACAGACATGCAGAAATAAGTGCACATTGCATTTGCATAAGAGTTACCCATTCCTCCGTCTTTTTGCTCGCAAGCATTCGCAGATGTTTTAAAGCCCTCAGTTACATTTTCAAACACAGATTTAAAGACAGTGATCATAAAAGATGGCACAAAGTGAAGACTAAATACAGACAACTTGAATGCTGAAAACTGTCATAGCTCCTCCCTTTTCAAACAGATGTGGTCTGTTCTTCACTCGAAAGACTTCAAAAGGTGTTTTGCAAAGAACGTCTTATTTTCTGTGTAGTTGCGTTATGTTTGGCAGCAAATGATATTTATGCTTTGTTATTCTTGACACATTCAATACTTAAACAAAACCTGCGTGAATGTCAGCGTAAACAGGCTCTTGGTCTGTGACTTTAACCCAAGTGGTTGTTCACCTCTGTAATCACAGCAGACAGGGAGTCTATAATAGACACTGGAAGAGAATGATAAGGTTTGTCTTGCTGTAAAACTGTTAACGCTGCAGTTTTACTGCACTGGCACATGGCGGCAAGGCAGCACCGAACATCCCCAAAGCTTTGTGATGAGTTTGGGGAAAAGGAGAGTTCGGCTCGTAGAGAAAGAGAGATAAAAGACACGAAGTCACGACTTGACCACGTATCTCAGCTTCCTTATGCACTACTTTTTTTCCCTCCCTTTCTCACACCTTTCTACTTTCTGTCATTTACTCGGCGTAGGAACTTAACAGGAACTTTTGAAAGTGGTTCATAGTCACTGAGGTTACTGAAAAAGTTGATTTATATGTTTAACACAACAAAATCGCTTGTAAGAAGTATATTTTTACAATTACGTTTTAAATATAATTCACGCAATCCTTAGGATGTCAGTTCTGTTATTTTATCAGGGTGGCTGGAGCCTATTCTGGCTGTCACTGGGGGGGAGAGGTGGGGGATACACCCTGAACCATTCATGCTTGCATTCACACCTATGATCAAGAGGAATCCCCAATTAACCTAACAAGGATATCTTGGCACTGTGGGAGAAAGACGGAGGACTGAAAGAAGCAGGTGGGGACAGAGAGAACATGCAAATTCTTCTTTTACCTCAGTTTTGAGTCAGATCTGTATGAATTTCAAAGAAAATGCTATAAATATTAAAAAAGGAGTGATTCTCACACGTGTACTAATTTTAAATCAATAAGAGAGAGTCATGAAAAATAGAAAAGAAAAAATAAATAAACAGAAAATGTCTGAACGGAGCTGCACTTTACAGCAAAGTTTGATTCTTTCTTGCCACTAACAATTTATCCATCCATCCCTCCCTCCAGTGAGTCATGAGAGTCCTCTTCTTTATCTGTTGAATGTTTGCTTCATTTGCCTGCTCAGCCCTGCCTTGTTTGAGGGGATTTGAGGGGTGAGATTGCTAATCCCAACTTTGAACATGAATCAGCATCCAGGGGGAAGGCCTCCTGGATTCTCAGCCTCTTTCTTATGATAATGGTCCAATCAGTATGGCCAGAATGATGAAAATGCCAGCCAGCTTATCTCAGTGGGACAGCTTGGCGGAGGTAACGGAGGCCTGTCAGAAAAACAACAAGAACCTGTTTTGAAATAAGGGGGCCAGAGCTCTTATTTCAGCTAGCTAGTTATAACAGAGACAGCTTTGTGCACGTGCACACATATAGGTTGAGGTAGACTGCATGCAAACCATGCTTCGGTCTGATGGCAGTGCATTTTCATTACCATGCATGCACATTAGGGAAACAAGTGCAAATTCTGCGTGTGCATGTTTTATGCCAGGCTCACATTTCTGAAATTGTGAACTTCTGACCGTTACCTCTTCCTGTGCTGATCTGTTCTTGAGTCTGATTTCACGATAGGAGTGAACTTTGTGCATGTTTGTCACCAGCCGTGCCAGTCTCACGGGAATGACAACAGGTGCCTTTAGACATCGTCAGCGAGCAGTGCAAGGGTTTATTCATATTGTGGATATGTTCGTCTATGGGAGGTATTACGGTATTTGGCATGGATGAAATGTGTTAACTACCAGTAAGGTGGAAGGTCTTGCCAGCTGGTGGGGAGTAGAAGATGGGACTGGATGGGAATTGGCTGTGTGTCCCTCCCTGTACATGAGAGCTTGAGTTACAGTGAAGGCATTATGCCAGATTATGGGGCTAAGCAGGGGGCACTGTCTGTCTCTCTGCCGGTACTTGGAGTGGACTCGGGCTGGACTGGACACACAGCTGTTCCTGTTCCCTCTGCACTAGACACTTAGGCGTCCAGTAAAACTGCAGGCGGGGGTGGCTGTGTGTTTTTTTGTTAATATTTGTTATGTTGGAGTGCCTGTTCCTGTTTAGGTCGCCCATTTGCTCATGTGCAATTATGAATATCTGCACATGAAAAAGGCCCCCTTGTCACCCACTTTCCTACTGTGTGATCAGGGATAGCCTTCTGTGATGTGGTGACTTGAGCTGGTAACTCATCCAAAGTCTCCCCAGGGCTGTAGCTCTGTAATGAGAGGCTATTATCACTCTAGAATATACTGCACTGGAGATAAGAGAAGCCCTGCCTTCAGGCAGGCAGGCAGCAGCGTTCACTGTTACTAACCAGGAATAGCCACATGACGCTTGTATCTCCAAATTAAATTCTCATCTGCTTCCTTCTCTCTCGCTACCCATTACCTCAAATGTTCCTGGCCAGGCTTTACTTCTCTCTTTTCCCTGTTTATCTCTATTCCTGTAAAGCGTTTTTGCCCAAACAGCTCTTTCTCTCTCTCTAATGCCTCAGGAATGGAAGGGTCCAGGTGGGATTGTGCTTGTCACTGGTGGCAGTGGGAGAGGATAACAAGGATAACAAGCAGAGTGGCACAGTGATTATGAGCCCATCTTCCTGAAATAAAGTTCACTCCATCAGAGGATAGGAATGGCATGTGCAGTGTGCCAGCGGAGCTCCAAGCCATGAGCTCACTTTCTGTGCGACTGTGGAGTAGAGATGGACACCGTATCCTAAGAAGTGGTGCGTGTGTTGTGTTTGTGACCTTGGGGCCTGCTTGAGTTACATTATGTGTGAAATTTCACTGTGACATCATGTACATAATCATTAGCACAAGGTTGTAATTGAATACAGATATGACATTGTTGTGAAAACTAGCAGTACACTGTAGTTTTTATGGACACTTTTACCTATAATAAACCCAAATTGATATCCTAAGGCAGAAAAAGTCTGGTCTGAAAAGTAAATGGAAGAAACTTTTAAAGTATTTTCTCTGAATTGTTTTCTAAAATTCATATCCCTCTTTATTTATCGGCACCAGCAGCAGGAGAACTGCTTCTGTTGACTTCCATTTGCCCTGTTGGACAGTATTTGCACATGAGGATATCCCCACTACCAACCGACAGCAGCAATAGTTTTTATTTTATTCAATAAAAAAAAACCTTAGTAAGTGGATACGCAGGAGGGGAACTCTGCGCACAAGTGCAATGAGCTCAGGTCCTTCATATTCTGTGTGCTTATCAGCTCTGCGCACAAAGCCGGGCCTCAACACTCTGAACTGAAGCAAGGACACGTGCAGTTATAGAGAAATGAGCAAAAGAAGCAGAAGGAAATGCAAATACACATGCATGCACACTGTAAATAATACACGCGCATTCCGACAATGGGCTGGATTCACAGTTGGTTAGCCACTTAAATACCAAAGTTAGGTTTCCGGGGAAAGTTACTTGAATTCAGATTTACACTGTGCAGGTGCTTAACTCAGGCTGGCACATTTGGATTATTTAAATTAGCTGCCTGTCCACATCTGTGAGGCTGCCAGGGTTTTCTGAACTAAGCTTTCGTCTTTCCCATCCTTCTAGTTTATCCCTTGTTAAATAAGCTTGTGTGGATGGATTCGAATGAATTACAAATAAAGACCAAAAACAAGGTGTATGGTAGTGAAATTAAATGAGTTACAGCACGAATAAATATAAAAAAATAGAATACTGTTAAAACGGAAGCAAGATATGTAATAAAAGTCTGTGCGTTTTAATGACAAAGGAGTTAAATATGAATACAGGAACGAGACAAAAGAATTCCCAAAGTGAAAAGACTTGCATTCACATCTTTGCACAGAGAGAAATAGCAGATTATGATGAGATGTCTATATGAATATAGTGCAACCAAAAAGAATCTCACTCCAGTGCATTTGACTACATTGTGGTTAGCATCTGGTTAATGAATCCTGGCTCACTGGGTTCAGTCTGTTGGCCCTCATCTCTGCCAAACCTGGAGTGAAAATGAAATGCTGTCTCACTGCTTCCTGATTAGACTTTATATAAATTAATATCAGTGGCTGACACATCATAAGATCTGCCTTAGCGAAGCAGAAAACACAGGTGCCCCCTCTGGCAAGACACTCCACATTATGTGTATGTGTGTGTGTGTGTGTAATACTGAGAGAGAAGTCCCAAATGGTAATCTGTCACACTCTGCCATGCCCATCTATGTTCAACTAAATGTTCATCAGTGTTCATCGTGTCAGCTGAGCACATAGATGCTGTGAACATAGATATTCATGCACGCATACACACACTACTGGTAGTACAGTTCCAGTTTGGCCAAAAGTGACTTAAAGCACCCGTCGTCACTTTCATAGCATTTACGGCCACCTACCACACACGCAGCTCTTGACAAGTTACTGAGACCAAATGGCCCAGCACGACCAGTGCGACCACTGTTTGTCATTTAAAGCACTGACCCCACATTCAGCTGGAGACACCTGGAGGTCTGCCCTCACCAAACCAGAAGAAGACCTGAGACTTTCACCTTTGTCCAAATTCCAACCAAAATATACAAAAGTGACATTGTGTTTGTCATTGTTTTAGCAATACAGGAGCTCATCAATCATCGATTAGCTCGCATTTTTATTTGTCATGTCAAACAAACATTTGAATTTGCTCTGTTGCACTTCCAAGCTTCCCTTTCTTCCGCCCCTATTAAGGGTCGATTCTCCATGGTGCCACCCTGTTTTGCCACGCCAAAGATTGCGCAGTTTGAAGGAAAAGAAAACACTGTGCCTCAGAGCGCAGCAAACAGGTGTAAAAACAAGCAAATGGCAAGGAGGTGGGACAAAAAAAAAAAAAAAAAAAAAAAGCGGGCAAAG
>VUQG01007535.1:92459-105851 GCA_015106755.1 Etia nguti
AAACTGATTTTTCCAAGTGCACATATGGATGTCTTTATGAAAAAAAAAATCTTTATAAATGAATAACTTGTCAGGTTTGTCTGTGAATCCACAAATGTTGATTAAAGACACACAATATTATGGTTTTTATATCGTAGGTAATAGTTTTATCCCCAAGTCTTATGTTTCTTTTTCTAAATATTTCCCACTTATGTATAAAATAAAATAACTATAAAATATAATGTATATAAAATATATGTAATATAAAATAAATAAAATAACTATAAAATATAATATATATAAAATATATGTAATATAAAATAAATAAAATAACTATAAAATATAATATATATAAAATATATATAATATAAAATAAATAAAATAACTATAAAATCAAATCAAATATAGAACTACTTTGGCAAAATTAATAGCTTGGGGTTCTATTGCATTCTGAGTCATTTTGAAAAAGTGCAATTACTGAAGTCACCACTAGGGGCTATCTACTCCACAGGTTTCCTCTCGTGAAAACAAACTCCCCAGTCCTTCAGTCAGTACACAGTTCTCATGACAAAAGATTAGACACTGAACACATTGCAGACTGTGTATTAAACCAGCAGTGTGCATTAATGGAACAATCAAAGTTTCTGACTCAATGAAAGAATGAAATTTGACAACCATTTTGAAATCTAAGCAAAGCCAACGCTTTGATTTTACATGAATCCATCATGTGTATTTCATCTGCTTTATATTTCTGCATTCCTTTCACGAGACAAGTCCAACTCTGCAAAAAGTCAAATATGATCAGAACAATTAAGATTAACGGGCTGTGCACACTTTTAAGTAGAAGTGGTGAAACATTCACACGGTGTTTGCTGTGGAGATGTGTCACAATTGTAGCAGTGAATGTAAATAATCAAGTTTTGAATGCATGTGAAACAGATGTGACATATGAAAAACAGCAAGGAGTGCTGCGTGAATGCATAATAGACTTCAAAGATAACTGCCACTGGCCTGAAAACAGGGAGATAGGAGAGAAAGCCACATAGAAATAATAAAACCGAATAGATCAAAGCAGCGGGTGTAAGCATTTATTAGCAAAATCAAGGTAAGACAAAAGGGGAAAGGCGGCACAGAAAGTGCATTAGTGCGTCTGGATACTAAAATAAACACACTTAAGAAGAGTGTTTCTTTTGTTTTTTCTTTGGCAGGATGATGTCAGAGAGTAGGGAAAGCCAGGACGATCATCATGAGCATTTTAGAAGAACAGAGAGATAAAGAGGCAGACTAATGTCCCTCTGTTTCCACCTTTCTGAGGCAGAAATTAGAGGTAAGGATTAAAAGAAATAACTGGTTCCTGATTCCTACTGTCATCTGCCCCTTCAAAGAGGTCTCAGTGAGAGCACCTGGGGGGGGGGACTAGAAAATGCCTTGAAGGGATGTCAGTGCTAATTGTTTCCTACTTAGCCAAATCAAATGAGTTACATCTTTGTGGGTTGTTAGATATGAAAGGAACCTGATTAAAGCCTCTAAAGAGCCCGTAGGGGTCACTGGATGCCAGACTACTATTTTTTTTTTTAACTTTAAGATTAATCACATGTTTTAATGGCAAATCCCTCTTTGCCTGACACTGAAAGGAAATACAGGTATTAATTGATAAATTATAAAAACTTATTAAAACATGAATTTTAGCAGTCAAACATGATGCATGTTTAAATAATAACTTTATTTTGGTTAGGTTTGTATCAAATGAAAATCCTAAGACATGATATCAGCAGCATGCATACTCCAAGTATGATACGGTGAAAAATATAAGTTGTGACATGATTATTAATGCAAAGTGTTATCAGGGACTAAAATAGCACTGGCTTTCACTCTGTTTTTATAAATATGATTATTACTGTGACAACAGAGGGAGGGGGAAAAAAAGCAGTGCTTAAAAACGATCTCTCTTTTTGCCAGTGTTATTACATGTGCAAAAGTCACCATCAAACTGGATTAGGGGAATAGGATTGCGATGCTCGCCTTTGATCTGCCAGATTACAGTAAATCTTCCACGGCACAGAATGAAAAGTCAGCGAGAGAGAGAGTGAAAAAGAGATGGGAGGAGGAGGAGGGGATTCTGCAGGGGCCCCGATATCCATCCCGTCTCTCGGCTAAGCCGAATTCTTCTTCCTTTGCCTCGTGCTTCCAGGAGATTTGGTGTGGCTGTGATGTCTGAGTCCGGGGAGACACAATCAGGACAGTTGCTAATATGGCAGCCGAGGGGAAAAAAAAAAAAAAAGAAGGGAAGGGAAGAAAGAAAGTGACAAAGACACTTTTGAATAATGACATCTCTGTTTTTTTCAACCTCTATTTTAGATCCATTCAGCCAAACATGCACATAAAGGCAGATCACATGCTTCTATGAGCTGATAGCTCATACTAAAACAGTCAACAAAATGACACACTGGCACCGCTCCTCCTAAACTCTTTAATCTATGATGCGCTCATTTGATGTAGGGTGGGTGCAGCCATTTGCAGTGCTAGCTAACAAATCTAATATATTAGATCCCCAGACTACGTCAGAGTGCAGTTAGATTAGAGCTGCTGTCTGTTTATCTGTGCGGATGAACAAAGCTTGATAATAGCTCTGCTAATTAACTCCAGACTACATAGAAGGAGTTGAGAGCTGGTTCCTGGCTAATCACAAAACAAATATACCCATTCTCCACAGCATCACCGCCACCTCTATCCTGCTCCTCTCCTCTCCCTGCCATCTTGACAGCATGTTCACTTAGTCAGGATGATATCCTTTGCCGAACAAAACTCTCACCCCTGTTCCCCCACAGGAGACCTTTAGCTCAATCGTCTAATATCTGCTCATCTGTTGAAAACCCCAAGATTCTTCAACAACTGTGGTAATGAACCTCTCTCCAGGGCCAGCTGGGAATCAATCTGAAAGTAGTGTGGAAGTAAGCAGACAGGAAGACAGATAGTGAGAGTGAGGAGGTGAACATAGAAGAGAAAAATTAGGAAGTTCTAAGGGTGTGAATGACATAACATTTCATTTTTCATTTTTTTTTATTGGCAAACAAAGTAAGGACAACCTGGAGAGTCTGTTAGTAACTCCTAAATCCTGTGATTGCCAGGCTCCCCTGAGCCAGATGATCCAATTACAAGCTGCTGAAATTCTGGCGTCACTCTGTTCTCTGACTAACTACTATCAATGATATTTTGGACATTAGTCATCAAGTCAGAGGAAGTCAGAATGACTTCAGTGTCCATCTTAATAAAAACAGATGCTTTCCCACATCCTTCTGTTAAATTTCCCTCTTTCTTTTACAGCTTTTTATTTTATTTAATTTTAATTTAATTTTGTTTTTTTGCAACTGTCATCTTTATTTCTTACTTCTTTCCACTTTTTGCATGTTGACGTTTCTTCCCCTTTCCCCCTGTTCCTTGTGAGAGTGTGTGCCCAGTGTTCAGGCTCTGGGGTAAATAGCTGGAAAACATTCAGACATTAATCAGACTGTCGCCAGACAGAGCTGACATCACAGGCCTCGCAGGATAAACACCCGCATGCATGGACACAACCGTGTAAACATATAGGACACATAAAGACACGGGTTTTTTTTTTTTTCCTTTCAAGTACAGCCCGACCTTTTTTCTTAGCTTGATAAACAGTCTGGAGTGGGACACTAATTGGCACACACACTGTACCAGACAAATACACAAAGGTGTACACATACACACGTTAGCTAGGATGAATTCAATGGTTGGAGGGGGATAGTAAACAGAGCCAATGCTTATGACCTAACATAGTTTCTAAAAGGAAAACATGAAGCTGGGTGGTTTTGTGATTTATTGCAAATTTTACGGATCAGTATTTTTCAGTCACCAACTGTAATATTTTGTGGCATTATTCTCTAACCTTCCACTTTTTTAGTCACAATGAGGTGGCAGGTCAACTCCAGAGAATATGGTGGACCATAGGAGGCAGCACTTGGATTTTAAGAAGCATGTACAAATAAAAGCTTCTTCTATATTAATAATTTTACAGTGACAGTGCAATTTTGTTCTATTGTCTTTATCCAAAGTTTAAATAAGCCCAGCAGGTATGTTAAGACAAACAGGCTTTAATGATTTTATTTTATCTTTTATGATTGCCGTCTAACTGATCCAGGCAACTTAAAGCTATAGAAAACACCTGAAACTGAAAGTGTTTACCCTTCAGGTCTGCTGTTGAAATAGTCAGGTTAAAGTGCACTGAAGTTTTTTATACTGCAAGTTTCAGGGATTAGCCACTGTGTTTGTTTATACGGGTATCCAGGTATGCTATTACTGTAATGTGTTTGGGATCATTGTCATGTCGAAAAATGAAGTCGCCAATCAGACACTTTCCAGAACTGCTGACTGAAAGTAGCCCCAAGCCATGACAGAGCTTCCATCTTGTTTTATTTGCCTTCTTCTGTACATAGAAAATTATTTGAGTTTGGATTCATGACTCATAAGATGCATTGCCATCTATTTTCAGTTCAATTCTGTAGGTTCAGTGTCATCAGCCTTTCTTTCTCTTTCTTAAGAATGACTTCTTGGCAGCTGCTTTTGCACTGAGACCATTTCTCACGAGACTTTAGCAAACAGTAGATGGCTCATCTGCTCCCAGGTCCTGCATCAGCTGGATGTCCTTCTCCATTTCTTGAGAACATGACTTCCAGCTACCGTTCACCTGCTGTTGGTATATTTTAAACTGCCACTGCTTCTATTGTTGTCCACTTCTCCATTTTCCTATTTTTTTAAGGAAAAAAATGGACACCGTGCTGCGATATGTCAAGTTTTTGACTAATAGCTTTTTGAGAGTCACGGTGTTGGTGCAAAAATACAGTTTCATGCCTGCCAAACTGTGTTATCATTACGCATTTTTGCTACAAGCTGCTAGTGACAAAGTGCCTAAAGATACGATTTTAAATTGGTGAACATTAAGCGCCTATAAAAAACATCCCTCTGAAAATCATCAGGTACAAAAAATGGACTGAAAATGAATGAAAAAGTAGCCAATGTCCAAAGAAAAACTTTAAAAGACAGCTTAAAAAAATTACAAGAGAATCGGGCCTTTTGGAAGCAAAATATAAAGAAATAAGAGGTGGCCCAAGACTTTTGCACATTGTTTTATAAATCATGTATTAGATTCCATTAACTATGGGGGTGCGTCTCGTGGAAGTGCCGCTGTGATCAGCCATCTGCTCTGCAGTCCATTGGTGACTCCAGTTAAATGTTGTATAACTCAAAAGTTATCGTTTTTACAAACACATAAAAAAAATTACTTGGCTAAACTTTTACTACCTGTCTCTACATCTTAATCATTCAAAGATCAAAACGTGTTTGCAACCAACAGGTACCGCATGACACCCAAGTTTGGATTTCTCTAAATTCTCTAGAATAAACACACATCCGTGACTGAAACGGAGACACAAACAGAGATACCCAGACACACAGATGTTACCACAGAGGGTGTCAGACAGTTGATGTGGTAAAGGCAGCATGGAACAAAGAAGATTTCGTTGAACCCCCTCCTCCTCCGCCACATACATCGAGCTTGGGGATTATTACATATCAGTTATAGAACGGAAGATTGAGGGAGCAGACATGCACCTCGCCTCGCACCTCCCAATCCCCAGTGGACGCAAGATGAGGGGTCCCGCTCTGGTGACAAGGAGCGCTACAGAGCTACAAAGGTTTTGCTATATCCACCCCCAGTTCTTTATACACCTATTCAGGCACAAAAAACACACAAATACCCCAAGTAAGAATACCAGAATCTAGTATAACACATAGGTAATGGCAAACATGACCTAGTATAATTGCAAAAAAAGGTAAAATTCCAGGTAGAGGTAATTCTCTCATTTGTTGGCAAATCTGCAAAAAATATACAGATTTTAGTTAAAGGTCCAGGCATTCAGGTCTGAGAATGAGTAGCTCTTGTGTGTGAGAGAATGTGACTGAGGGTGCCGTGTAATGTCTTAAAAGCAGCCTTAAGAAACTGACATAGAGTTAAATATATGCATACTGTAGTGTGTATCATACAGAGGCATGCTAAATGAAGATGACATGTAGACATTTGTAATTCTCCAGCAGTGTGCCAAACTAAGGAGCGGAAACCACAAAAGCCCTTTCAGTGAGGTGATACACATTTTAGAGTATAATTGCTGAGATACCCGGTACACGGTCCCTAGCAGTAGCTCTAATTCTCAGTGTGTGTTTTCAGATCTGCAATCTTTAACTTAGCAGAACAGACATGTCAATTACATGGGAAATACTTTCGGTATGAGAATACTATCACGTAGTGGATTTGTGGGAATCAGACGTTTTTATTCAATTTGGGTCAATTTTCACATATTTAAAAAAATAAAATTGCTGTTTTTTCATTTGCTAACTTGTATCCAAATGTTCTACTGAATAGACATTGTACATTGCAGTTTATGTTAATATAGGAAATGTATAGAGTTATCAAACTGAAGCATTTTAAATTCAAAAAAATAAAACAATTTGGAGTCATAACTCTTAAAATGTCAGACCTGGTTGATATGGTTTCATTCTGTGGTAACATTGTGTGCATTTTGATAACAGCAGTCCTGAGAGGATTTATTTTGTCAGATTACTTCAACTGAGAAAACTGAAATCTAAAGACAAACTATACAAGCCAATAGTTGAAAGCTGACCTCAATATTAGTCCTTTGAATTCTGTGAAACAATAAAAGCTAAGACTGTTCTTCCAAAAAAGTAGTGATACTGTGAAAGATGCAGAAAAAAATAAAATAAAACAGAAATTTGGCTTATTCTCATTCGCATTTATTTTAAATTAAACTGTGTGATATTTTTACTTGCCATATTATCAAAGGCACATGGAGTATGCATTTCAACAAATATGTTTTCTGTTGACACTGTTTTGGTCTCTCATCAATATTTGTCAATTCTGTTTGACTTCATTACAACTAGCAATCCTCATAATTTCACCCATACCTGTCAATAAAATATATTCATTACAGCATCTTCGACAAGTGCAAGAATTATACAGTTTCAAGGAGAACATGATGAAGTGGTTGCTTGTTCTCTGGGAGTGAGTGATAAAATAGGACATAGATATATTGTGTTGGCAGCCTTTGGGTTTGGGGCTTTAATCCAATGCAGGCGGAACAGCCAGGTCCTCATAAGGGTTCTTTTCATGGAACTGGGAGGCCTAGTGCTTTTCGGGGCCTGGGGTGCAGGGACAAGCCACCCATCCCCCCCCCTCCCCTTCCTCCTTATACCCCCATCCAGACCCTAGTCATCCTCCTTCCACCCCTTTGTGGGGCTTTTCCACTTTGATTTCATGTTTGCCCATCTCATGGATCTGAGAAGGGGCGAGGAGAGGCATTCCACAAAAGACCCCATGAGACGCTGCCCCCTCCACTTCCTGCACACTCACTGCACATATACATAATAATCAACCTACTCAAACACACAGTGTCTAATGTATATACGTATGGATAAATATGTGAATGAGCATACATCACCAGAAATGTATTCAAACCCATTTGCTTTGCTTTCCACTCCCATCCAATGAGAGAAAAGTTTGTGCCAACTTACTACAAAAGAAGACTTCATTTGGCTTTGTTTTTAGTTTAAATGGTGCTTTGAACGATTGCGCTCTCGTGCAACTTGTTCTTACTGCTGCACATCTTCAAAAAAAATACATGAAGGACTCTATAACCTCAAACCCGTCACAACTCCCAGGCAGATAATGAACCCAACAGACTACCAACCCATGCAGAGGTCCCCCCAGCTGTTTCTCTCCCTAGCAGACTGCGAGCTAGTCCCTGACTGGAGGTCTCAGGGTGTTCCCCTGGGGAGCCCCAGAGTTCTGGGTGTTAGTGTTGCCACTGGGGTTTTATAGACTCCCTACTGAGAGCATCTCCTCAGAACTGACAATGGCAGGCATTTATCCCCAGGGTGACCGTGCTGACCCCCTAAACTCACTCCCCTAAATCCGCTGGCCATGGACTGGCGGCTCCTTTCAGGGAGGCTTTCACAAGGTCGAACAAAGCATCCTGGCCTATAAGCAAGCCTCCGCAGTAATGCATCACTTGCAAACATTGGGTTTAAAGACTTGCCTGGAAATAGGTAAGCATGTGCCCTGACATAAATGCAGTAAAAGCACCAATCAAGACATTTAACGATATTTATTAAGTGCCATCGTTGTTATAGAAGTGATGATATAATGACTCTCCAAAATGAGAAAACCTGACTGGAACAGTCAGCTGTGAGACTCCTCTTAGCTACAGTGAATTTGCAAAGACAACAAAAACACCTGCAGTCAATAGAAAACTGCACCGACACACGTGCACAAGGGAATAAATCTCTCAAAGACGGAATAAAAACATTTTCTATTTTCAGCCTCTGCTGCCTTTTCTCATCCTCTGTGCTCTTCTAATTCCTTCACCTTGTTCTCTCCTTTCAAACACATTCCCTCTTTTCAGCCTCACTTCCTTTCCCAGTTTGTATTGTTGTGGTTGTTTCTTCCCCTCATTGCTCCTCTCTCTTTCACTCAGCACTTTTAATTCCACCCCCTATTTTCCTCCTATAGAGGTGCCATTTCAATTGGGGGATGTGTTTGTGTGTACGAAATCGTGTGTGTCGGAGTCTGCGTTTGTGAAAGCGTCTGTGCGAGATGAGGGAGGGGCCAGAAAGAAAGAGGTTAATATATGTGTGTGTGTATATGCAAGAAACAGAGTGAGCGAGACTAAGATGTTTTTTTGCATGTGTGCCTCAGAGTGTATGTCAGCGCATGCATGCCTTTGTGAGTGTGATGGAGATGCAGTAAAGAGGTTTAACCCTCTATTTTAGTTTATGCGCATATCCTTTAGGGGACCCCTGCCTCAAGGAAGAAGCTTCCTTTTATTCTCTTTTTTTTCGCATTCCAATGCATCCTATACACTCTGTGAGACCCCGTTAAATGTGAACAAAATAGGTTGAGTGCTCGACGTGAGTGATCGACGTCTCTGTTATTCAGCTTTTGCATTTGTTACTAAACGCTCCTAATGACTGGCATGTTTCAGCTTTCAAAAAGAGAACTAAATCCATTAGAGAAAGGAACATATAGAGGAAAAAATCTAACAAATTTGATAATGTTGGCAATATTGTAAAAGAAAAGACTTTCATGTACCATTCCACATAACTTGATACAGTTTCATTGTGGAGCATTTTAAATTTCAGCAACCTGATTTCCATTGCTACTAAAAGAAAAGCCCAGTATTATTAAAAACCAGAAATTGTTAGAGTAAAATACCCCAGGGCCCCTTATGTGATTCAAAGCTGTGCGAAAGACAGAACGAAGCAGCTCTCAGATCAGCTTTGTGATTTCACAGACACACACCAGGTGTATTTCAGTGGTTAGTCGTAGATTTGACCCTTAACCTTTAGCGTTAGTGCACTTTGACAAGCTAAAAGTGATTTCATTGCAATAAAAAGTTGCACAACAAGTGACATTTGGCTTTTATACAAAAGTAACAGGGAGTAGAGATCAGATCTGGTTTGTTTCAAAAGAGAGAGTCTTCCATTTTTTTTTTCCACTACTGGTTTCAGAAAGGTTGTTGAGACATAACATGCGGTTAGGTCAAACAAACCACAGTACATGCTACTCTAAACAACACACCACCAGGAAAACTAGCTTCCATATTACACATGACGGTAAGCACATGGGTGGTTGTAAGCAGAAGAATATGGCTCAAAATACGGATTTTTGAATATGGGATAAATAAATCTTACATCCTTGGCAAATTTTACATATTACAATGGCATCAAGAGTTATTGCTACTTTGAAATTAGCCATAACAAACAATACAAACAATGCATAGCCAAAATTTAGTCTTTACTGACATAAGCCCTATCAGGTGTGCAACTGCCCAGATCTAAGATCTAGGAGTGTCCTGTTTATTGTCCATATACCTCACCTTCGATAATGGATGCACAAGGGGTCAGCTGTGCATGCAGTGTAGAATATGTAGAGCAGGTTGTTGCGTGAAGTCTCATTGGGTGCAGTAGGACAGAAGGTATGTGGAGAGTCAAAGGGTTAAATTGGAACAGGTTGGCAAAAAGTGCACACAGGCATGTGCCACAGTTGGTACTGAATTGCAGGAGCACAAAGTCAAAAGGGTCGGTCAATTCTGACTAAGCATGTGTGGCTGGGTATTACCGCATGGCAAAAGGTCAGGGTTAAAAAGAGTTGGCTATTTAAACCCTGTGAAATTAAAAGTTTGCTTTTAAGGTTTAATCCAGATTTCCTACACATGCAAGCATGTGTCTCATGTGGCCACAGAGGGTATAGTGCATGTGTACTATTCCATCAACCCATTTCAAGCATGCCTGTATTTGTGTGGGGAAGCTGAAGAATTTTAATGTTTCAGAAAAAAAAAAAACAGGAACCTGGTGGGTAGAGGGAATAGTTCAGCAAATGCACCACAAGGACCTGCTGAGCGTACAACAAAATGAATTATTTTCATCATTTAAATCAGTAGTGACGGTCGGTTTTTTTCCCCTCCATGGTGCAAACACGCGTTGATGCAGCAGGCCTCACACAATGGCCCGAGCTGCAGTACATATATCATCAAGTACCTGTTAACAGTGGCCTGGAATCTCACAGAGCTCCTGAGTGGAATTTTTGCATTTACAGTAATTTTCCACATTTCTCTCAACTGCACCACATGTTTCTAACAGAATCCCCAAGACGCTCAAGGTATTCTTATAAACCCTCCACCCTTCGTGCCATTGACATTTCACACTAACCAGAAGCTCAAATGAGTTCTGAGCCAGTGCCTTTCTGTGCAAAGCTTTCAGTCTTGAGATGTGAGCCAACTTTTGAGAGAACATGTGGGAATGGGTGGAGGATTTTTTGTTTCTATTTCACTGTCAATCTTTTTAATCTCATGTAAGAACAGAGTCATCCACCTCTGACTTTTGTGTTTCAAAATGCAAATTAATGAGGACTGGTTTCACAAGTGCTGATAAAATGATTATGAAGCTAACTGGACCTCAAAATCTTATCTCATAACATTGTTGATTCTGTAGAGCCTCAAATGGCCACAACAAATCATTTGGAAGCTATAGGCCAAAGCTATTTATTCTAATTAATCCTGTAAAGTATCAGGCTCGACACAGTTGAGATTTATACACAGATTCTGTAGGAGATTCCCATTAGCGAGTGTAGTGTTGCAGAGACCTGTCAATGCATGGCTGATGTTAACTAAAGTAAAACAAAGCACCGGCGTGAAAACTTATGTTCTGTGTCCAGCGTTTTTGAGCTAATTTTTCAGGCTTTTTCTTGGAGGCCATGCTAGATAAGATAGCTGCATGCATGCATGGTGATTCGTTTACATCTTAAACGGTGCACATCCAGATTAAACAGAGGAACATATGTTATCCTGATCTGTTTGTTCATTTACAGACCTTATTAGAACACATCATTTCAGTGCCTCATCTTGCTTTTGGTGTTGACTAGGTATTCCAGCAAATATGCTGGCAACCAGATAATTGCTGGAACAACGGCGCAAGCTCTAAAATTTTTAAACATCACCCAACCAAAGGACATCGCTTAGTGAGGTTTCTAACCGTTATATCAGTTTTTCTCATTGTTACTGTTAGCAGGGCTCATCTTGGGGCCAGGAGGCCTCAGGGCAATAAGCTTGCAGAAACCCTGGCATGTATGAATCACTGACAGCTGTCATTTAATAGATTTTGATTATTTCGTGTTGAAATGTTGCAAAAACACAAGATTTTTAGTGCAGACTCCCTGGAATGATGCACGAAACTCTTCTATCCTTGAAGTTGGAAGGATGGGAATGTAAGTAAACTTCCCTCTCCTCCCCTTGTGAAATCACATTTTCCCCATGGCAATGGCACCCATGCGCATGCACACAGAATTAGACAGTCACTCTCTCTCTCTCACACACACACACACCATGAAGGTTAGGGACTTTTTTTAGACATACTAATAACAGACTAACACTCTACACTCTGATCTTCAAAGCAGCTGAAGAGCAGAAGAGAATGCGGCCACTGAAAAGCCCATTGAGGGAGATTTTGGCACATTCGAACTCACTTAGCCTGTAAAAGAACACTTTAATATTAACAAATCACAGTAAAGCTGCATGCAGTGTGAGGCTACAGCCAATTGACTTTTGCAAACATGAAGTTTGAGTGAGGGGAGTGAATTTACAAGCAAAGAACGCAATAAATAAAAACAGCTTTTACTGTGTCTTTTTAAAAGCTCATAAAAAAGAAGTTTCCTTTCCTAATCTTGAAGTGTGAACTTAACAGATTTACAGCTTTTGAAACCGTACTGGATGCTTTATTGCTTATCTTAAAGTGGTTTGCAGACTAATTTTCAAAAACGTGGATCTGAAAACAAATTTCTAACAGTGGAGTGAGTGTTTCATGGTTTACTGTTGCTGCCAAACAGAAAAATTGCAATCCTTTCAGAAACTACTCTGTAGCATTCCTCAATGTTAACAAAACTTCATTGGCAGTTTATTCAGCTATGGGGAATGGTAGTACTCATTTAGCCTGAACCGAGCTCCAGATTGTTTACAACTGACATTATAAAGCTGTCTTCAATGTCAGTCTCACATTTCATATGCCATAGCAGATGATATAAATGCAACTGGAGCATCCCAAGTATTTTGGCAAGGCTGTATTTCCTTCAGGAAACAATGTCCGAACGAGCCCAGCTGCCACTCATGTGCCTGGGGTTTCCAGCGGGCCTGAAGGGGCAAAATCACTCAGAATACAAGAGCTTTTCATGGGAGGATATACAGTAAATTATATCATATCATAAAAAAATCTTTGACATTGTTCTAGATAAGCGCTTTAGACAGAAACAAAAATATATGACAGACTTGAAAATGGTAATAAAGATGGAAGGTCACATAAGTAGTGCCTGAAAGTTCTGGATGGTGACTGAATCCATGCAAGTTGACCCATATGGATCAGTTCTCCCAGATAGCAAATCATTATTATAAAATGTGTGCTTTTCACTTATCATGGTGGAGGTTATTCTTGCAGGATGAGCTGTTGCGTTTTTGGTTATAACACCCAACTCCACTGGCTTCCCATCCACTCCAGAATACATTTCAAGATCTCGGTTCTCACTTAAAGTTGTCTGAATGCTCAGGCGCCAGCATACATCAAATAACTTTTGTTCCCTATGTTCCCTAGCAGGTCCCGAAGGTCTTGTGACCAAGGCCTGTTGGCTGTGCAATGTACGAGGCTGAAACATAAAGGTGACAGAGCCTTCTCAAGAGTAGCACCAGGACTCTGGAACTCGCTCTCCTTTAGTTTGAGGTCTGCAGACTCTGTTGAGCGTTATAAAAAAACAACTGAATACTTACCTTTTTACAATTG
>VUQG01007535.1:105871-139327 GCA_015106755.1 Etia nguti
ACCTTTTTACAATTGCTTTCAATTAACTATTTCAATGTACTGATGTTAAATGTTTTTTTGTTTTCTTTCGTTCAGCACTTTGTGATCGATATCTTGAAAAGTGCTAAATAAATAAAGTTTTACTTACATACATAATGTGCCGCAATTTGCTTTAAAATTTGTAAACTACAAGAAATCCATCACCACACGTCTCACATCTCAGTTACACAGGCCTATAGACTCATCAGTGACCCCTTGAAAACCACCGGTCGCTAGAGAAAAATGTGTGCTGACATTAGGTTAAAATTGTTGCACAATTTTGCGAAGTTTCGACTCGTTTGCAAACACTCGCTAGCTTCCGCCAAGACAGTGGAACCATAAAAAGTGTGATACAAGCCAGACACACTTTCCCCTATAAAGTAAAAGTTATACCTTTTAAATGTGTTGGTTGCAGAAATAAGACACATCTTTTATACTGAAGGTGAACCCATTTCTCCCAGTCAGGGAGTACAGCAACCTGTGGAAACCCGCCTGTGTGACTGAAGCCTTAATTGGCTGTCATATTGCTTAACAGCCACTGTTTGGATTAAGAAGTTGCTGATGAGAACACACACACACACACACGTGGGCACAAAGGCATTAGGTTGCCATTAAGTAAAGTAATGAGTCGTGCAATTCTGGCAAATGCCTTTAAATCTGGATCAGGGTGAGTGTCCGCTGCAGCTTCAGTCATGTCTGTTCCTGAATACCTCCCTCACTGCATCGACACTAAAATAAAAAAAATGAATTAATTAAAAAAAACATCACAAACACAGCCTGTTTCCCAGAGGCAAAACAACCCATGCATTAACCACAGCTTAATTTCCCCTGCAACATTTATCGAGGAAACACGTGGGTATAACAGAGATCTAGTTCGTTGATTACAGATCATTTCAGTGAACAACATCCTTCGATTCCAAGAGAAAGAAGCTGTGAGTCATAAAAGGTGATAAAAGGCAAACAATAACAACCGGTGCCTGAAAACACAAACAATACATGGGAAGCTCTTTGTTCCCTGCAGGCAGCTGTGCTAATGCAATAAAGCGCTCATTCGAGGCAAGCCATTTTGGAATCCTAACAGATTGTGATGTCAATAATGACTTTCAGCTCAATATTGAGGCAGATCAAGTGAAACTGCTGAATCTGATTTCTGGGTGAGAATTTGATAGGAGGGCTAGCTGGGAGCATAAAACCACACTGGGTTGTAACCACAGGCAGCTTGCAAGGAGCAAAACAGCAGAAGACACACAGCCTCAAAAGAAATCCTTGAGTACCAGCATCAATTACCACCATTAATGCACACATTACCCAGGCCCTCATTCTTTTCCTATGTATGTTTCCTTGCGCTCATACTAGTCTGGTGTACCACTGCACCCCAGGCTACCCAGGAGAGTGTGTGTCTGTCTGTGTATGTGTGAGGAGAGAAAATATGCATTTGCAAACTCCTGTATACTCGTACGCATTTGTGTGTGTGTGTGTGTGTTGCTGGGTAATATATCATCTCAGCCCGAATAGACCCCCAAGCCAGAAGTTAATGAAGTGAAATGAGACTTATTAGCCAAAAACCTTTAAAGTCACTGACAGGCAACGTGAAGAAATAAAGACAGCCTGAAATTATTAATGACAGTTGAAACATAGGTGCGTGAAGGGACTGAGAACAGAGGGGTAGCCCACAAAATTTGCATTCTATCGAAGGAAAAACAGATTTAAACAAATTAAGACACCCAAACTTGAATGCGTCATTCACTTAAAATTTTGCCCTCTTGCCTATTAGAGCCAGGAAAAATATAAAAGTTCCAACATTTAATAATGCTTGGTGAGTCTAGCTCCATGATTTTAAAGCAAAGATTTACGCTTTGCCTCTTTTATGTTCTGCAGTTGATTCACAAAGCAGTTGAAACCATGTGATCCACAGGGTGCACAGTTCTCAATGGCTTTATTTTTTAGGTGAATGTGCGGCCTGGGTAAGCCAATCCAGGTAATGATCAGTCTAATTAAACAGGAATGACTACCTATCAGGCTGATTACTGCCACTACTCATCATGTAACAGCAGCTCAGCAGGGGACCAGCTCTGTCTGACATGCAGCACATGACTACAGCTGTTGAAGGGGCGGCAGCGCCTGCTGCCAGGGGCTGTTCTGAGGTCAGCCAGCGAACAGGGGCGCATTTCTCATCACTGTCAGAGATTTGGAAACGGTCCTCACACTTTGGGTGAGGAAGCCCCTTGACCAAGAAACCAGTGTGCCAGACTTGTGACAGTCTGGCTATCAAAATGATTGGAGAGATGTTTGTGTATTTTATGTTCTCTTGTTAGAGACTTTGAAGGTTCACAAGTAGCTCAGCGTTTCTGCTGTTGCCCCACTCACTGAAGACTAACAACAGATAGCAACAGATGTAGCTAAATTAATAGATTGGGTTTCGCCTCCACTTCTCCACAGATGCCACGATAGATCCAGTTCTCCAAAGATGCTTTGAAGCCTGATACATGTAGATGCCTTTGAAAGAACACAAAAAAGCAGAAGTGGTCACATTGGATCGTGATAACCAAACACTGTTTGTTGCTCCCTCTTTAGCCGTGACCTTAACCCTGGGTTGACCCCACTGGTGTTTACTTAAGAAGCCATGAAGACTGAGTCACTTGTTTTGCTTGAGGCCAAAGACCTGAAGACCTAAAAGTACCTGGCAGCACCATGCACTAGTTAGCGTATGTTAATACTGTTGGTCGTGGTTTGCTTCATGAAGTCATGAATTGCTCAAATGGAAATTAAACTTGACAGCATCATGCTTCTGATCAGAGGGGACACTGATGTAATGCCCCTTTCTAAACAAAGACAACTGTGTCAGAGAATTACAAAGTTTGGATTTGGTATGAGCTGCATCAGTTACGGTTAGCCTTTAAGAGAACAACATTCAGTTTAACAATTAAGAGGTAGGATGGCCTTTATTTTGAGTAGCTTTCAAAATATGAGCCATGGAATTTATCTTAAATATCATGAATGATGAAATGTAGCAATTGTCTCACCCTTTCACTTTATATAAATAAGAAAATGTGTTTATTAATTGAATTAAGACTTTATGGCCTGTTAATTCTATTAAATGAAGGGAATGCATTAAGGGCTGTGTGCAATATTTCCCTGCTCCATCTCTTCACATCTGCAGCTCTCTCAGACATTAATAAAACCTACATTTTTGCACACAGCCTAGTACAATAAATGATTTCGCTGTACTCACAACTAACTTCCTTAGATGCAAAATTTTGACTGAGATCTGACCTAGATTCAGGCCAGTTCTTCACTCTCCATTTCCCTCCCAATGTCTTCAGGAAGTAGAACGGGCGATGTGAATTAGTTTGCCGACTCACGAAACTACACAAGGCGAAGTGAAGAGTTGCCAGGAGGTAAGAATTGTTTGAACAGAGCTGAATGGGAATATATGGATGGTGTGGTTCATCTGTTGGTCAGACTTAGCCCACAGTCATAAAAGCTTCTCTTTGATCGTCTCACATTGTGGACTTAGTTCTAAATCAGAGCTCTGGGACGCTTTGCCAGTGGTTAAAAACATCCAAACAGTTATTTTCTGTGTTCAGTTCCAGCTGTACTTTGTACTTGGGTATTAACGACCTACAAGCATGTTGGAAGACTTTTGGTGTGATATATCTTTATACAACTTGCAGTTATATCACAACATCACAGCAGTTAGAAGGAGGAAACGATTGATTAAGTGGTGTTGCTGATACCTATCCTTCGATCAGCAAGCCACCTATCTAAATTCCATTGAAGCTTTGTTGTTTTTTGCTACTCGGTTATAAACTGACAGTAACGACTAATCTTAAAACTTTAAAAGTTATGCTGAATCAACTTGGACAACTTTTTAATGCTACAAAGCAAACATGACAGTCTCTGCTACCTTCAGCCTGCAAGGTCAGCAGTGCTTCTTCCAAACAGAAGATGGTTTCACACAATCACACCTTCCTCTAATCCTTGCCACTGCAAACTGTCTTACACTTATCAGAGAAGGCAGGAAGCAACAGAAGAAAGGACCTTTTAATATCCGGTTGCGGGTCCATTTTTATGGCTGTCTCCGTCTCTCAGGCTTACTGCTGTCTACTGTAGCCTGCGGACTATAGAGCAAATAGTGTGGTTGTCTGGATTTGGGTGGCAAAGGATTTGCTGTGGAGAATGTGTGTGTTGCTGGAAATGCGTGATAACTCAGATAATTAAGGTTAATTCCAGTGCACTTGTTTAATTAACAAGAGAAGGAACAGATCACTTTACTGATGCTGAAAAAAATCAATGGACAATGCAATCGAAAGTAAATTAATCAACAATGTTTTAGTAACAGTTAACTCATTAAAGTCATTTATAAAGCAAATAGTGCATGCTCAAAGCTCTTTGGATCCAGCTTTAAAAAATATCATGAATATAATGAAAATGACTTTATTAGTTGTTGAAAAACAAACGAGCATGTTGGAAAAAAAAACACACATTTAGGTTTTTGAGCTGATTAATCAAAAAAAGAGATTAATTTTTTTACTTTTAAATCCTAACAAAACTGTGACTGTGGTGATGTTCTTGAGTTTTCAAGGGCAGGATTAGAAAGTTAAAAAAAAACCAAAAAAACAGTTAAATGTCAAAATGCCCTTGCAGACACGGGACAAATGAATAGTAGAGTCTGTTTCAGTCAGTGCATGCTTATGGGAGCATAGAAAAGGAAAAATGGTTGGTAGTCTGGAGACCTCTGGGACCAGGGACGCTGGAGATAAGCCACCTAGCATCAGCACCCCTAAGTCTGTCTGAGCGTGTTCATGTCAAACGACTGGGGTCCCCTGTACTGATAACCCCTAACAGGAAAAGAGCCTTTTATGTTGTCTGACTGAGCCTTTTACTATACCGCACACACTCACACACACAGAGCAAGAGAGACAGACACACACACACGTTCATGCCATTTTATACAAGAATAGAGGAAATTCACACCATGAATTCAATCACCACTGATTACTATTCCTAGAAAACACACAGGCTGACTGGATGAATTCGCAAAGAAAGAGAGCATACACAAAAGCAAGAGTATCTCGGTGGTGTGAAACAGCAGCTTTGAGGGATTGTGGCCCTGAGGCTGCAGGTCAGAGTTCTCCTGAGGTCAGTCACAGCAAAATTGAGTAGCGACAGAGAAAGGGAGGGAGAGCAGGAGTCAGGGGCGATTGAGAATGATCGAGAGAGACAGGGAGACAACCTCCAGAGCCACTGATACAGCTCCCAGGTCTCTTTGATCTATTACAGCGAGCTTCCTGAAGTAAACACAGGCTAATTGTCTGGATCAGGTTGAGATGCTTATCTGCATTTGCGTGTCTGTTACCTGTAGTGATCTGATACGTTTCTTCAGCAATCCAGAAGAGGCCAAGATTGTCAGACCAAATCAGGTTCCTGGTGGTACAACATTTAACTGCTTCAATCCACCGTTCACCATTAAATGCATCAGCAAGTCTAGGCCAGCTTTGACCCTACACGTATCCATCGACCTTTTAATCCATCAAGCGTGCCTCAGAATTAATACAAAACTGATAAAGAACAAGTTAGAGAGGCTTTTAAAGCTCTTTGTAAGTCTGCTGGTAACTTATCTTTTAATTGTCTGGTTACTTTGTGTATTAAAAAGAAGTTTGCTTTGTTCCTGAAGTTTTAATTTCACTTTAGAATCAAGCTTTTATTCCACTGTGCTGGTACTTCTGCTTTTCAGGGCTATACAGTTTTGCTTAAACCTGTTTTATCTATATGTCCTATCCATCAGTGGGACGGTGCAGCTTGGTCCACATAAGGTCTTTTGCCAATAGTGAACAGAGAAGAAAAGGGCCACGAAAATGAAGACAGATAGAAAATTAAGGCAGAAAGAGGAAGGCATGCATTTTCAGAGCTTTGAAGTTGACCTTTCGGTAGACAGGCAGTGGAGACAGGAAGCTAGGGATGACAATATCCTCCTTTTGAACTCCCTAGTATAAATATTGGTGGTGATGTTCTAATGTTGCTTTTCTTGTGATCCCATTCTAATACAGACCTTTCAGAAGGCCCTTTATGTGGATTCTGCTTCCTTTCTCTGCACGCTGAACCCACAGTTCAGACAACAGGGGTCTCAAGGGGGAAATAGCTCATCCAGTGATGACGCTACTCATTGCAAGCCTGATTGAGTTTAGCGATGCCTGGGGGGCCTATGGGCAGATAGTAAAGATATATAAATACATCATGGTTACTGAGGCTACTGGAGACACACATCAATGAACTGATGTTGGAAGGTCTGTTTTCATGCAGATGGATATAAGAGTTTAGAGGAAGATTTTTTTTCTTAAACAGTGTTTCAGATGTTTTCCTCTCACTATATAATGCTTTTAGAAACCTATAGCATCTTACTGACCTGCTTCCATACACTCAATTCAATTCTGAATGAGGCAAAGGCAACAGCCCTGCACTGGGGGTGGGGTGTGGGCAATAAAGAGCAATGGAAAAATCCAATGCAATTTAATGCAGACAAATTTATGTTTTGATGTGGTGTGTCTAAATCTGATTGATCTAAAATCCAATCACACAGCCTTTATAAAAGCGTTTTATATATATCTTCTTTTTTTAAAGCAACACACATGAAATCCTATTCACAACATCACCATATTCCCAGCAGCCTTTAGCAGAGCCAGTAAAAATAAGTTAATAGTATTTTGTCTTTAAAATTGCTCTTTAGCTGCCACCCTGAAAGGAAGAAATCTATTTTATGCAAAGATCACAAAGCGCAACAAAAACATGTTGGGGGTCTGTTTGTAGATACACATGTTTATGTGTAAGAAGTGGTTTCATTTAAAAGCCTACAATGATTTGTATGCATGTATGTGAAACAGAGATACAGCCACCGCTGCTGGGCCGTTCTTCTATCTGGTAGCTGCATCATTCCACCTCAGGCGCAGGGCTCCACTCTGTCACTCAGGGTGACACATGGAGAAGCAGCCCCCTGCCCGTGGCGTACAGAAGGGATCGCCATCCTGTCAATGTCTGTCACTCTGGCTTTGTCCCCTGTCATGCCCTGACGCTGGCAGGTTAAGAAAAGGGGGGCCATCAGGGGACAGTGATAGATTGACAGGTGACAGGTGAAGCCAGCCAAAGGGCTACAGAGATCCAGACACTCATACATAACCCAGTGTGGTTCAATATGTGCTCGCATATACAACACACAGCTGGTGCCAGCTTAATATACAAGGTAGAAACGTACGAGTGGCATCAAAGATTTAAGTACCTGATGATGCCCAGTTGGAGTGGCCTGGCTAATCTGGAAGCTCTGGATGTACTGAACTGTGTTTATGGCATATAATTCATACACATTCCTTCTTTCAGCTGGTCCTTTTAGGGGGTAACACAGTGGATCATCTGCCTCCAACTCACATTATTCCTAGTATCCACCTCTGTCACACCAAGCCTCCTCCTTCACTACATCTGTGAATCCTCTCTAAGGTCTTCCTCTTTTTCTTCCTGCCTGACACCTCCATCTTCAACATCTTTTGTTCAGTATATTCACTATCCCTCCTCTGCACGTATCCACACCATCCCAAACTTCCCTCTCTGACTTTGTCTCCATATACAAATTATATACACAGTTAAAGAAAACAAAAAACAGCATGCAGGCATATCTTTTTTTGATCAAGTGTACCCAGCTGGGCTTCAGATGTACCAACTGTAGTGACTCTGCCGATAGATCTAAGCAAGAACTGAAAGTGTGTGTATACACTGGTGTAGGCTTGGGATTATGTTACATTTTTCATGCAAGAAAAGGCAAACACTCCAAGACAGAAAGATTTTTTTTTCCTTTTTGCTGGCAAAATTACAGATGGATGTCTCTATTCTAAAATCAGTTTTATGAGACAAGTAATGTTGTTAAATAATTGCTGAGAAAATACAAGGAGACATCAAATCATCTGAGTGCAACCGAATTACAGCCGACATATGTGCACGTCCTAATATGGGACTGAATTTACAGCTCTCCTTGTTGCTCGATGGTCTTTTAATGGCCATTATGGCTGCAGCCTTTGCTCCCAAACCGAACATTAGTCCGTCACTGTGGCTCGAGTCTAAAGCTGGTGCCAGAGGTTGCACCCAAATCATTGTATCTGACCTGAATCTCCCATTCCATTACCCAACACTCCCTGTGGAGACAGTAGTGGTCCCTCAACACTTGAACTCCGACCCCAGCCCTATCAACAGGACGACGATTTATAGGCACCCACACAGGCATTTGAACTGTCTCACCTTGCGTCTCATAGACGACATAAAGTCATGATGATGCCATAGTTTTGAGGTTTTTCTCTGAAATGTGATGTAATTCTTCTTATCTGCAGTATTTCAAGAGGCAGTATTAGTCAGGGGGATGTTTGAAAAGCTCTCTTTCGGTCAAAGTTTGAACCATCACCTCTCCCCCTTATGCTGCATCATACTGTAATTGAGAGTACTATAAGAAAAATTGGTAAGTGGGCAGGCAGGCAGGCAGGTAGGTAGAGTCTACACATAACATAACAGCCAACTTATTAAAGAACCAATTTTTGATTGTATCTTAGGACACTTTGGGTATTCCATGTTATTATTGTTACATGTTTCTGTTAATGATATTTTCCAACAGTGACTGCCTACAGCCATTGTAAAAATACAGCGTAGGTTCTGTCATGATACGGAGCTAGATTTCAATCAGGAGTGTTGGGGATCTTGTCCAAATTTGTGGAAATCCAATACCTGAATGGCAACGGCTTCATTTTTTCAGCGTGACAATGATCCCAAACATACTGAGAATGCAGTAAAACCATACCTGGATAGAAAAAACACACAATGCAACACTAGTAGTCATCTCAACATTATTGAAGCAATGGGATTGTCATTTATGTCATGTTTGTCAAAACTGACATATGTAATTAGTAAAAACTCTAACCTGAGTAAGAGTACTTGGACTATGTAGTGTACACAGTGGAAGTGTACCAAAGAAAGAAACAGGACTAAGAGAGATTGAAAGAGAAAGGGAGGCAGACAGTGGTTCACGCAGTAGGATAATGAGATCAATTAGTGTACTATTCAACTTCATTTGTCAAAGCAACATTGTGTATGCATCGCTGTATTTAACTGGTGTTCTGACAATGCAGACTCAAACCTCCAGTCTCTTGCCCTAATACAACCACCACTTTTGCAAGCATACTTTCCAAACAACAACTCAACTTAGTGTATTTGCCAGAATTATTGTCAGCCCTGTAAGTGTCAAGAAGTACTCCGATGTTTTGTTTATTTATATTATGGGGTAGATTTGATTAACAGAAACAGATCCAAGACTCGAGGAGGAGAGGCCACAGATGTCTCAAGGAGCGGTGGCTCAGCCAGACTGACAGGATGAATACCTCTGCTGATCCACAGTTTGGGATTCTTTGGACCCACGCTCATACTGTGACACAAATATCTGGCAGGCAGACATATTCCTAAAAATTGGTGTAGGAAAAGAGGAATGGAAAACTAGATTGCAAAAGTAACTGACACAAGCACATTTAGACACAAAGCTACAGATATACAAGACAGCACGTACTTCCAACATATTTATGCACAATCACACATTATATGAGTTTTTAATAAGTAAAAAAGGAATGAGTACATACATTTTTAGTACTGTAGCTGGTATGAGGAAACAAAAAAAAAAACATCAAAGAAGAGAGAGACGAGGAAAAATGTGTACATTTTTACTGTTCACAGAGGCTTGGCAAGCCTGTGAGACATGCAGAGATTGGTGGGGATATGAGAGGAGAGGCACTTGAAAGCCAAGCCAGGAGTTTAAGATGTTCAGACGGAGTTACTGGTCACCTGCTCTTTCTCTCCCCTTCCCTTCTCTGCTTTCCTGAGTCTTTTCAAGCTCTGGGCCCACAGACCCTTTCTTCTTTTCTCATCCCTTAGAGAGCCCTGACATGGATGACAGGTACATGAGAAAGGAAAGACTGTAGATGTGTAAATAGAGGAAATGGAAGGTAAAGAACAGAGTGGATGAAGTGAGCGACTCCAGACAATGGAGGGAATGAAAGAAAGTAAGAGAGAAGGTGAGAAGTGAATGTAAAACTGGATATACTGTATAATCCTTTAATATTATTTGGCTGACTTTCTGCCTTAAAGTTTAGTTCAAAGGACAGTCTCATAGAAAAGTGACAGAGAAACTTGGTACCGTGATGAAAAAAAGAAAAGAAAATCCAAAAGACATAAAAACAAATATGGTTGCCATCAGGGCATGAGTAGGCAGGTCAAGTTCATTTCACACTTAAATTATTTATGGGCCTAATTGTGTGATCATAATGTAGAAATTAGAATGTTTTCCCCTAAATTGCTGAAAGCATAGATCTATCCTGGTTTATCTCAATAATTCAAGCTGCTGGTGGTGTTGTAATGTGTGGGGATATTTTCCTGGAACTCTTAGTACCATTTCAGAATCATCTAAAAGCCACAGCCTTGCTGAGCTCTGTTGCTGACCAAGTCCTTCCCTTTATGACCACAGTGTACCCATCTTGTCGTGGTTGCTTCCAGCAGGATAACAAGCCATGTCACAAAACTCAAATTAAACCGGTTTCCTGAAAATCAACTCGCTATGTTGAAATGACGTCAGCAGCCACCAAATCTCAGTCAAATAGAATACCTTTGGGAAGTGGTGGAATAAGAGATTTACATTATGGATGTTCAATTTGCAGCAACTGCATGATGCTATCCTGTAAATATAGACCAAATTTCAGAATATTTCCAGCACCTTAATGAACCAATACCACAAAGATTTAAGGAAGATTTGAATGCAAAACTCCAGCCTAGTACTAGGAAGCAAAGCAGCAAACTGGTACTTAAGTAAAATAAACTAAAACTGAATATCAAACTGCCCAACCCAAAATGAACCCTAACAAGATGTTTACTGATTTAATTCTTGGAAGATACAATTAAAGAGATTATGAAATGCATTGTTGAATGTAAAATATGACTCCATATGTATTAGACAGAGCAAATATGTAGTGAAATGCAGGTTAAAAGTATCTATTTTCATTCTTTTATCCTTAAAGGCATCCTCTTATGACCCTATTCAAATTTACTGGCTCCTCTGAAAAGGGTTTATCTCAAAACGTGATGTAATATTTATACCCACCAACCACAGTCCCAGTTACAATGAAGTACAGGTGTATACTGGAAGGGGAGACACATGAGTGCTGTTTTAAGTTTGTAAGGATGAGTTATTGTTCCCATTTTTTAGCCGTATAACAATGATTTGCATGACAGGCCCGTCGGTCGATGAGGTCACTGGAAAAGGGTTTAAAGCAAGGGTGCTTATGGTTAAAGATAATAAATACTGCTCTGACAAGATGAGTAGTAATGGCAGATGGTAAGAGGTATTTTTTTTCCCTTCTCAATGCCATGTGTGTCTATCATATTCTCATTCTTTGAAAGGGTGATTGTAGAAAGTAAAGCGGTCCAACTCTGACTCAGAGAAGAAAAAAGGGTTTTAAAAAGTTCAGCTCTTTTTCTCACTGGGCTTTTTCATAACCATTAACTGTGTGATGACACCAGCGGATATTCAGATTGATTTACCATCATCTGGGGATCACTTGGCCTGCACAGAAGTCACCCATACCAAAGATTCATTTGGGTCTTTAATGAAAGGCTTCCTGCCCCAATGTTTCTTCAAACCCAAATCCACCTATTTCATACTTTACTTTGATTGCTGTAATGGCCTTATTTATGAGGTCACCAGTGAAACGTGTATCTCACTGGTAGTTCTTAAGCTGCAGAGTGGGCAGGAAATTAATCTAAAAATCTCCGGATACAACCATCATTTTTCAAAAAATGTCGTGGTACCTGAAAAAAATCAATGCACGGTTTAAGGGAATTCTTAACTTTGAGATTAAGGGCAATCTGTCTGGAAAGTGTTGGCAAAAACCCAATGTAATATAATAGAATAATGAATTCAACAGATCGCAAACAAGACTCTAAAAAAATAAGTAAAAACTCTACAAAGTTAGACCACTTATACTATCAGGACTCTGTAGTTAGCAATTACTGTCACATAATGCCTTTACCAACCCTGACAGCTTCACCCTGTGGAGTAACCTGTGAGGTAACATCAAAGAAGTCATCAACAGTGACCTTGACCAGGCCTGGAGAGGAGGCATCAAAGCCAATGAAGTGCTGTGTGTTTTAAGTAAGTCCACAACACTGCCCTGATTAACATGTCACAGGAAGATGGGGGCCTCTATAATCAGCCTGTACAGATGAGTGGACCACCAAAGTCCGCACTTTCCTACTGCTGAAGGGTATGAGGGGTAGCCAGAGTCTGAGTCCAAGAAACAGGTCATTTAGCTGTCCTTGCCAAATAGATGTGGACATGGTGTGACAGTGAAGCATGAGGTTATGGTTTCTAATCATGGCTAGAGAGGAAGGTGATGGGCACGGACTGAGTGGATGAGAGTGAATGGAGAGTAGGGGTAATTTTAGCAGGAAACACGGGGTCCCCTGGTTTGTTTCACCTTTGACCCTGGGGGGATACTGACCTGAATTTCCCAGTGGTGATTCATTTCCTATTGCCAACCAAAAACATTTTACTCTAAAATTACCTTATGTATACAAAAGATATGCTGTGGCTATGGAGATAGCCATGGATTTCGAGGGAGGAGGCCTTGGAGGATGATCATTAACTATCAGGGCAAGTGCTATGAAGAGTGAGGCTGATATTTAACACAAAGTATAAAGGTAATAAATGCAATTGAAATCTCTACGGATTGGGTAAGACAGACAGGTTAATACTTGCCCCAAGACCAATAATAACAGAGAATGGCCTTGAGGTGCAATTTAATGGAGCACAATACAGCATGGATGGGAAAAAATAAATGATATATATGATCTATATCAAATATATATGTTCTATATCTATATATACACACACACACGCACATATAAATACACACACACACACACACATCTTTCCTTTATTCTTTGTTTTTTTTACAGTACTTTTCCAGTGTAAATTTTAACACATACAATTTCAAACAGTGTGTTCATGAAACCCTACCTGTTTAACTATTTTTATTGCCTGTCTGTTTACGTAATTGTTGCAGTGCACTTTAATTTGATATGTTCTCTCTCTTTTGTTTTGTTTTTATATGATTAAATATCACATTTACATCCATGTCTGTCCTAGAATTTCCAAATATCATAATTTTAGTTTTACTTAAATTCATTGATAATTTGTTTTTATCAAACCATCTTTTTTAGTCAGTTCTTGTGATAACCTCCAAAAACTTCTCTAAACTCTCTTCAGGACAAAGACTATTTTTATCATCTGCACATAAAACGTCAATGCTCTACATGTATCATTTATATAAAAGATGAAGCATTTTGGACCTAATACTGACCCCTGTGGGACTCAACAAGCAATGTTCAAACTTTTCGATTGATATCCCATCTTCATGAATTGTTGCCTGCCGTTTAAATAACGTATCACCCAGTCTAATGATCTACACACCAATCAGTGCAAAAATGTAAACCTATAACCTGAAAAATGACACTTAACCACCGTGTTCAACTGTGTCAAGGGCACCTTTGAAAGATTTCCAGATTTCTTGGTGTTTCACAGCATTGCTGCCAAAGAACACCTTGTGCACATCTTTGAAAACCTACAGTATTTGATACCCTTTGATAAACAGGGTGGTTTTATAACTGGCCTTCTAACACCACACATTAAACCATCAAGTTGCTCAACTGAAGAACTTTGTCCTATCAGTTGAAAAAAAGAGACTTGCTCATGAAAACTTAACCTGGGCATAAAGTCTTTTTTGAAACATTTATTCAGTTGTTACATTCTTGAGTTGATGAACATCAATTTAATCTCCATGTGGGGCCAAACTCCAAATAATGAGTTATCCATTAATGAGGTTTCCATTCCAGCTACATTCAGGACCAGACATTCTCAAGGCCATGCAGTGGGACTCTTGGTGAGGAATGGCTGCCTGGTCAAGCCCTCAGAATTACAATAAAGAGCCAAATTAATCCCCTCACCATCATTCTAGACATGCATTATCCTCCACTGTCATAAACTTGGCTGTGGACAAGATTTGCAGCTGCCTTCAGCTTTCTCTCTCCCGTGGCTTTCTTTTCTAATTGTGTGCATTGCCAAGACCTTGACCAGAGCTTTTCTCATTTGAAGAATCTGAGATCTTCAGATTGACTGCCAACGAAGGCTAGTAATAACACAAACTCTTCATCCTTGGTTTACGGAAGGAAGACAAAACTATACTCCTGATGGCAGATTTGCAGGAAAGCCAAAGTAATTAGGTAATTTTCCACTGAATTAAGATCTTTGTTGTGGAGCAAATGCTGTACTAAAGTTAAGCAACCTGGGATTAACATAGAATCTACTGTTATTAGACTGCCAAATCTATACAGAATAATTTCTTTTCCAGAGATACTCACAAAGACTCTTTCACATGGATAAGTGATAAACTGTTCACACTGTTCAATCTTACAAACAGAAATTAAATCTAAAAAGAATTCGCACAAAGGGCTCTTAACATTATACTCTTATGCCAAACAATATGGCGTCATTTGAACAGAATACAGTAGATACTTTGTCTCCAAGTGATTTTGTGTTTGTTGTTTTAATGTTATATTCACTGCTGCTGCTACCACAGCACATAGATCATATAATGGAAAAGCCCTGCTTTGCAACAATTTAGTTAGTGGGAAGCAGCAGCGGATGTGAGCCAAGGTTATAAACCGGAGGACATCATCCCTTCTGATAAAGCTCTGCTGTTGTGTGTCCTTGGCCAAGTCCTGCTCCACCATCAAGGCTATGACAGAGTACAATGGCCTAGGCTAACATTGTCATGGCTGAAACACTGCACCAAAAGAATAGAGAGACTAAGAAAAGGAATCAAAGAAAAAGCTTAGAACATTTTTTTTTTCCAGAAAGACAGTACTGTTTTGCAAAGAGTCATTAAACAGAAAGACAGCAGACACAGTTATTGCGCTTTGGAAAAGATTTTATTTCCGCCTTTTTATTCTGAACGGTTCAATGAAATTTCATTTTGACTCAGAAATAATGAAAAGCGGGTGAGAGCTGGAACCGTAGAGGGAGGACAAGGAGATTGGCTTCTCGAGTGGCAGGTGATTTAAGTCTGAAGCTCACCACTCATGTATTCACTATAATGTTGATGGGATTTATTTATTTGACTATAATCAGTTATACTTCATAATTACTATGACGGCAGTGAATTTCATTTTAGAATATTTGGATTTAATGATTGATTACAGCAGGGAGAAGTCTGTAATGGATTACACTGACGAGACATCTTTTCAACCAAAACACTCCTGGACGACTCGAGCTCAGGTGTTATAAGACAGGAGCCAAAACAAAACAGACAGAGCTTTTTTAACAATGAGACAACAGCACGCTCTCAATGCCTGATTTGGTGCCATTAAGTAATGTTTCCCAGCAAAGAAAAAAAACTTCCCCTAAGGCAGAGCGTTCTGCTGCAATTTGGCTGATTAGATGATCTAAGCTGGTATTTATGGGGGGATTTTGTTTGAACTGTTGGCTTCTATACATAAGGATGGTGGGGAAAGGAGGGAAGCGGGCAGAGGGAAAGGCACAGACATCTGCAAAGAAAGCGCATAAGTGAAGAAGAATAAATTAAAAGAAGGGGTAGCTACCATTATCCATTATCAGGCATAAAGACAGGGAGAACGAGAGACGGTAAGAAGGGGAAACAGCTGAAAAGAGCAAATGTAAAGGAAGAAAGTGTGTCCAAATGGAAGAGGAATGAGGGTGAGGTAGGTAGAAGAGCACAGACTTCATTACAAGTCAAAACAACTGCAGCTCCTGTTACGGTTTTACCATGTGTCTGATTGCATGTTTATACAGAGACACTACACCCCCATCCGCATCACTCTCGTCTTCTCCAAATCTGTGTACCTTTCACTGTTTTCATACTTTGTAGGCCTTGTGTCCCTCACTGACCCTGCTTTAGCTTCTTCCTTATGCCTTTTCTCCTCCCTCTCACCTCAGTTCCTGAACTTTTTAACTTTTAAAGTACTATTCTGTTATAGTAGGACAGAATCCAGGATATCGATATGATGTTACGATTCATTTGCAATCCGACGTCTTTGCTTTTTCCAGCTTTGCTTTCCTGCGGATAGAACATATTTCCATACCTCCCGCTCTGTGAGACCACTAGCTCTGGTGGTCTCATCAGTGTGTGTCAACTCTGCACAACCACCTCCCTGCCTGGACCAGTCCAAGTAAAACCGCAACCTTTTTATCACAGACCCATACTGTGCTTTGCACCCCTAGTCCCTCTAGACAACATTTTGTTTCCACCTTCACAGCAGCAGAGACCTTGAATAAAACAGCACGCTGTTTAAATGCTAGACACTGGATAAAAACACGCTTCTAATATTGCCCCCGCTAGCCATTTATGATGTATAAATAAGCAGCAAAACACCATTAATTAAACATGGAGTTTACAGCAGCAACTCAGTTCTGCTGCAGGGTAATAGTTTAAGGGAAGGAGGCTGTTAAAACAGAGCCACCAACAGAGAAGACCCAAGACACAAAGGGGGCCCACACAGGCTGCGAGTTGTCTCCATGTCTGCCCCAAGGACAGCGAATCCCATCGCTAAGCAGGATTGTTTACATGCATTCCAGACAGGGATGCATCTATTTCACTGCTGGGGCAACTATGTTAAACTCAACAGTGGGAATGAGCAAGTAAAATTCATTTTTTACTCCTTGCTACTTTACTACATCACACAGGGTGTGGTATAATTCTTATAACTCTTTATTCAATGTTTGGCAGTAAAGTTCATTTTATTTCATTAAAAAATGTAACCAACACAGCTTACAGTTACTAGAGGGCTTTTCACACATACACTGGGATTTTGAACCTTTTTTAGTCACCAGTGCACAACACCACTGCAATTTCTCTAGTATAAAGTCTTTGTAATTTTTGAATAAACTTTAATTCATAGCTAACAGTCACCCTGTGCCCTGCTTCTTTTCCTCAGTCACCACCCTTGAATATACCATATGAATATTTCTCATGGTGAGAATGTGTGACTTTTCCAGAGTTCATGTGTAACAACATCTTAGGATAGCACATAGCAGAGCTAAGCAAAATTCAGAGTGACAGACTGGATTAGTAAGAGTAATGTAATTACTGAATTTAGATTTGTAATCCCTTGCATTTTTCCATCTACCAATACCACCTCCCACCCTTCTCTCTCCTCCTTTCTCACACACACCTACTATTGAGAAAAAACTCCCCAAACATCTGCACTGCGACTCATCTGGTTTGCAGGTTTGTCAGATTGTTGAGGGACATAACACTTATCTCTACTCCACATCTAAAGCTTGGTTAGCGGTGAGTCCCTGTTCATGTCCAAAATAGCTTCCAACAGGGCTGAGCTTAGAAGAGAAAGGATACCAGCCTGGCCACAACTAATCATCATGTGATGAATCATTTGAGTCAAAGCCCTTAGCTGTGGCTAAAGGATCACAGATTGCAGCTGTCCTCTCTTAAGGATGCAGCATCTTCTTGATTTATATGTATTCTGAGTAAAGACTTTGCTCTTTGATCTACTGTTCTGTGTTTCCAAATGCATGTGTGGACAGAAGTAAAGAAAGTAATACAGTTAATCAGATCAATACAATACTGTGCAAAACTGATCAGGTTATTTCTTTAAGTAGTCTTCATGAAAAGTTCTCCAAGCTTCTCTAAGGACAAACATCTTCTTTGGATGCATTTTGTTCTTGTCTCTGTCAAGATGTTCCCACACTGCTTCAATAATACTGAGGTCTGGGCTCTGAAGGGGCCAGTGCATGACTGATAGTGTTCCATTGTGTGTTTTTGTATCCAGGTATGTTTTTGCTGCATTGGCAGCGTGTTTGGGATCACTGTCCTGCTGAAAAATGAGGCTGTTGCAAAACAGATGCTTTCCAGATGACACTGCATGTTGGATCAAAATCTGATCTGCATTACTGCTTTCATAATTCCATCAATTCTAACAAGATTCACAATACCACTGGCTGAAATGCTGCTCCAAACCATGACAGAGCCTCCACCACATTTTACAAAACTTTTAGATGCCTTTTTTATGCGTGAAGGATTCACAGCTCAATGTAAAGTGGCATAGCAAACAAACAAAAAACATTTTTGGCTAGGTACAAATCTTGGGCTGAAAATGAGTGAAAACACAGCAGAAAAATCTGAAAACCTTCAGAAAGCCTGGACAGCTATTGCTCATGACCACTTCAAAATGTGAAGACAATCTGGCTCCTTGGAAGCAAAATATAAAGACTTCTACTGTACTGTGATTGAAAAAAAAAATGTAATTTGTCTTTTTCTTCTTTTTTTTCTTCTTACATATCTGACCGTCGTCAGGCAGTTTGGTACAATATGTCCTTTCATACCAACTAAAATGATGTTTGATTTCCACAAGACTACAGATTCACATTGTCGTTGCATAAAGAGTTGTGGTGTGACTCACATTTCTTGAAGTTCTTTCATAAAATAAATTTCTCCCATTAGGTGCTATGTTCACCAGGAAAGCACGGCCTTAAACTCTGTCAATGTCATTTGCAATGTATTTTTCTCTGTTAATGATTTAGGGACACCGTGATACATGCACACCTAACCATTAATTCATAAATGAGGTAATGTGGCATGACAAGGTAAATAGGTACTCAACACATGCTTACGGAAAACCGCTGTCTTAAGAAGCTCTGGCTACGAACCAGCCTTTGCTGCCGTACCTTTAGTCTGTACCAGCTGCAAGATGGTAGCATTGACGGAACTGAATTCTACGAACCACTAAGTGGTAAGGTGATGCTGTGTCGCTAGCTGAAATGGAAACTGTGTGCAGGGTAAACATTTACACAGGCTTGATGAAACTTCTTGCATCCGGCACACTGCCTGAGCAATATATTCCAATCACATGCTCCACGCCTGCATGCTCCCACATGCTGTGTGCTGACACCCACTTTGGCTCAGTGTACCCCATTTATTTAACTGCAAATGGAGCAAAACCGTTCAATTGTAGCTTTGGCCATACTTTGGATGTGACAGGCTCCACAGTAAAACAAAATCTTGACTGTTCATTGCCTGAAGAGAAAAATGAACTAAGATAGAGCCGAAGCCATGGAAGAATCCAAACTTTAAATGGATGCTCATGTGCATGCACGATGAAGGCTAAAATTGTCATAATTGTTTAATTGCATGGGGAGTGATGCTCGGAGCAATCTGGCAACCACAGACAGGTGTGTATAGGCGGGTGGCAGATTGACAAAAACAGACTTTGCAGAAACTTGTAAGCCACATTTATCACCCTTAGGCTTTTTGAAAGATTAATTATAAAGATAAGCTTCTTACAATCCAGATCAGATTTGTCAGTTTATGTTAGTTGTTGGTTTGCTCTTCCCACTGATGAGAGGAGTAGAACAATGAGAACAAAACCAAATGAGAATTAAATCTTTTTCACTCTTTCCCAATGGTTTTTGAAGACAAAAAAGATCTAAATTAAAAAGAGTTATTTTCCATCTGTAGCTTGATGTCTTGAAAATGAGAAAAAGAAACATGGTGCAAAGGTTGTGCCTTATTTGATTCTTTTCAACATGCATTGTCTGCTGTATCCTTTATGTGGATTCCCACCATCATTTTCTGACCTCTGAAATACAGAGACCAAACCACATTAGTAGGTTTAATTAGGGACGTAGAAAGTTGGACAGCCACCTCACATCTTTTCTCCCTGAAGTAAGACAGCAAAACACATAATCATTGTTTTAAAAAAAGCAATAAAGTCTCTGACATCAAATTGAATATTAAAGAGGACAGATTGCTAGTTCTTCCCAAGAAGCAGAAAGTCTTACAGAACCTTGCACCAGCCAAAGCCTCTTTTACTTTCACTTTTCTGGTAAATTCACAATGACAATCTTACTAGAATAGGTGGTATAACATTCTTGTATCACTTTCAACACAGCATGGAAAGTCTGAACTGAAAGCATTCACATTAACCAACTAGAGCACACAAGGTTGCAACCTCCTTCCACCAAAGGAACGACCAAGAAAAAAGTCCATGCATCAATGAAATCCAAAAGACCTGCACAGGCTCTCTTTAATGAAGAAGAGGATATGTGGATCCTGTACCAGAGGGTATATGAGGACATGATTTGCAATGAGCCAAACAGACATCCACATGGCAATGTGGAAGTGGAAACAGTAGGCCTAGAACAACGTCTTCACAAGCCTTGAGTCTCTTTTTACTCCATTTCTGCTAATGCATTCCCTCGTTTACCCTCCATGAGTATTTACCTGAAAGCAAACAAAGCCTGCTCACATATGACTGGTCAACAAAGGTCTGACTACAGTGGACGATAAATGGAAATCCAAAAGCTTTGAATATGAATACTTTGTTCATATTTATTGGACTATTTACAAAGACTGACACAGCATAAGTCCAGTTCACTCATGAGCAACTGTCACTGATGTGGGTATGTCTGAATAAAGCCATAAATAACATTACAAAAATGGGATCATGTCTAAATGGCAGAATGCTGCATAATTTTCTTGGGGATTAATAAAGTATCCTGATTCTGAAACTTCCGTTGTAATAAATAAGACTACAACTGATATCTGTGAAATAGCTACAAGTCTCCAGTGGATTCAAAAAGTAAATTTATGAGAGACAGGCTCCAGCAGCTTACTGGAGCGGACATTAAATCAGAGAGTATCTTGATACTCGTATTGGCTGCTGTTGAAAATATACTGCAATTCAATGTCGAAAGCATGAGAAATGTCTTTGTTCTGCACAATGAGCTCTTTCCGCATTACTCACTATCTGACGACCAAGCACTGGACCAAGCTTATATTGGCAGGCAAGACACTGAAGAGCATGCAAATTGAGGCACACTGAAAAAGGAAGTCTGGGGGAGCTAATCTGTCATACAGCTATAGCACACTGAACAGTATATCAGTATATTATGAGGAACAGATTGCAGAGGTGTTCTAGTAGGGCCATGATTGTAACCATAACTGTCATGCAAAGCTTGAGTAGATGAGAGTATCAGAGGAAATGAGATAAGTGGATTTGTGCTGGAGCAAGCACACGTGTGCATGTTTGGTTACATGCATGGGTGTGCATGAGTCGTGTGTTTATACATCCCTCACTTTTGTGAGCTTGAACACAAATACCTGGATAAATGTTAACATTCTGATTAATGAATAATAAGCACACTTAAAAAGTCACTTTTTATAAAGTATATTAACTTTCCAGATTTTTCAACAATACTATCAGTATGTGTTTGCCACCAGGTTGAAAGCTCAGGAACTCCTCAATGAGTCTTAGTGGATGGGGCAGATTTATAGCACAGGTCCATGATGGAGGTGCTTTGCTATAACCGTATTAAACCTGGGTAGCAAGAGAAAAAGAGGGGGTTGGGTGCAATCTGATACAGGGCTTCCTCTAATCAGCCAGAGGCTCCACAGTACCTCAGGCAAACAGGATGTATAAAGTCCTAAAAATCACTCTATATACAATCGGAAAAAGAAGAGGAAAAAGGTTAGAGACAGAGAAAAAGCGAAAGAGAGGGAGCGCAAGAGGGTGATGGAGAGAGTGTGGAGAGAGAGGTGGTGGGGGGTGGTTAGACAGCCAGCGGCATCTAAATAAACACAAACCAGATGCAGAATATGTACAACATGTGTGTGAACAAGGCACTGGAGTGCGTAGATAGGTGCTTTTAGTAAAATGTTTAACTGCACAAGGGGTTGACAGATATGATGATAGGGGTTTTATGTATGTGTATGTGTGTGTTTATGAAGTCCAAGTTTGCTCTTTTTTTTTTTTTTTAACTGGGTTGAGTTGCTTTTTGAGCTCAGGTTAGAACTGGGTTAAGGCTAATGTTAGGGTAATATTTGTGGCATGCAACTATGATGGTTAGGTGGTTGGTGAGCACATAATCTTATGGCACTGCTCAAAAATATAGAAATACAAATGTGTGCTTAACAAGCATGAAAGAAAGCTGAAGCACAAACAGGAGTAAATTAAATGCTTTTCCCCAGGTTGCCTACTTCCATTACCTTCCATGACTATTTACCTGTAAGCAAACAAAGCCTGCTCATATAGGATCGGTCAACAAAGATCTGACTACCCTGGGCTACAAATATATATAAATACTATAAATACAATCACTATATTAAATTGATATTCATCCTTGGTCAAAAAGAGATGGCAATGCCACTGGCACATTCTTCCTCAGGTACTGATGTGCTGTGACTTTTTTCCCCTTTAGTATCTGTGTGCTAAACTGGCTTCTTCAATGTGGAAGGATTTAGAATTAAATATGTGATCAGTCACTCATAAATAACAATATCAAAGTGCAACACCTAGGTCAAAAGTTGAAATTGTGATTTCTGGTTAAGTGCAACAATAAATTATAGATGGATGGATGGATGATCGGAAAGTAACAGTAACTCAAATAACCACTCATTGCAACTAACATATGCAGAAGAGCATCTCTGAACAAGACCTGAAGGAGAAGCAGCAGAAGACCACACTGGGTGCCACTCCTTTCAGCTAAGAACAGAAAACTGAGGATAGATTTTGCATGGCTCCCCAAAATTCAGTCGTAGATTGAAAAAAAAAGTTGCCTGGTTTGATGAATGACAGTCAGATGATAATTTATGTAAATAGCATGGACCATCCTCCCTATTTATGATGCTGGTATAATGGGTTGGTGGATCTTGGCATGCATGTGGGCCCTTAGTACCAACTAACCATGTTTTAAGTGCCACAGTCTACCTGAACATTGCGTTTACATCTTTTGATGGCTGCTTCCACCAGGATAACACACCATGTCACAAAGCTCACATAATCTCAAACTAGTTTCTTGAACATGACAATGAGTTCACTGTACTCAAACAGTGTCAATGTCACCCGATCTCTAGCTTAAGGAAATAGATTTTTAAAAAATCAAGATACTCAAACAGTTTAATAGTGAGAGTTAAGAAAATAACATGAACTTACTAACATTTTTTTGGCTCTAGCACGGAGGACTAGTCAGCTTATTTTAATGTAAAAGCCTCATCCTGCCTTGCCTTTGATGTGTGACTTTAAAAAAATCTGCTTAGAGGTCTAAAGCAGGAATAGAGACAATCAAAGAAATGTTTATAACGTCAGTCCTTGTTGTGGTTCTTGAAACTGAACCAGAGAAGATCTAAGGCTGGGTGAGAGACGGATGATGTCACCTTTTTCCTCTTTTTTTCCCCCTTGGTTTTTCTGTTTTTCATTTTCTCAGATACAACTACTGGTGAATCTTCTGTTCTTGTGTTAATTGATTTAATGGAACGTGGAGACTGCAGCACTTGGTTGGTATATCTGCTGTGACTTTGGTTACAACTGACCAATGTGACAAAAATGTTTTATATCCTTTAGAATAGAATAGTCCTTTAATTGTCCCACAAGGGGAAATTTGGGTGACCAAAGCTCTCCTTAATAAATTGTGGAGTTCCCCAGGGTCTATTACTAGGGCCTATCCTTTTTTCCTATTATATAACCTGTGTCTTGCCAAATATTATGCAGAGGAAAAACATTTCAATCAATTCCTATACCAGTGATACAAAGCTCTATCTCACAGTAAAATTCTTTGATTCAACAAATCTTACAAACTGTCTAACTAATATTAAAAAATGAATGTGTGTAATTAAATAAATAGCTGGGGTGTAGAGGTTGACTGTTCTCTGTGTCTCTCCCATCTGCATGGGTTCTCTCCGGGTTCTCAGTCTTCCTCCCATAGTCCAAATAAATGCATATGAATGTTTGGTCAACTGGTGATTCTAAATTGGCCCAAAGTGTGAATGTGAGTCTCTGTGTTAGCCTTACAAAGATTGGGGATGTGTCCAGGCTTACCCCATCTCTTGCCTTATGATAGCTAGTATAGTTTCCAGCCCAATCATGACCCTGGACTGGATAAGTGGAAGAAAATAGATGGAAAGCAATTATTGATGTCACTGTAAAAGTAATAACTGCTGAGGAGTTAAGGCCTGATGAGTGCTGCAACAATTACAGAGTCACAGTACTATGAGCAGAGGGTGTGGTGTGTGTGTTTTGTGGCACATGTGTTCGACCAACCAATAAGCCAAGCAACATGCTGGCCCCACCCTTTACCCCTCCTAAGAGGCCCATGGTAATGGCCCTCAAAAGTGTTTGAAATAGTTGGAAGGATGACACACGCAAGCAAAAGAATGGCAAAGCCAAAGCAGCATGAAATAAACTGGCTTTGAGGAGAGACAGAAAGCAGAGAGCAATTTGTTTTCCCTTCTGTGAATTACAGGCCGGAGCCAGCCACTGTCTCTAAATGGGAACCAGCTCGGTTCTGCCCAGACACCACTATTTGGGCATAGTAAGTGTTCTGAGTAGAGAAAAACACCATCCAAAACCCCACGTCTCCTCTGGGCTATGAAGCCTGACTGAAAATTCTTGGGTGTTCCTTTTAAAACAATCTTTGAAAGGGCTTACATAAGTGTACAGTGGAAATATCTAATATGGTGTCAGACCTCTTTGGCATCTGCTTTGTTTTATCAGTATCGTGTTTGTATAATGAGCCACGTGTAATCCCAGGGTACTTTTGCTCTGTCAGACCAAAAGAGACACAGAGATACTTTTTTCCTGGCCATTTTTCTTTACTATAAAAGTCTGTAGATTAATTATTATTGTCTCTCCATTAATTCACATGAATCAGAATGATCTTCTCAGATGAGAGAAGTAAATTCCAGTGTGGTAAATAAACTCCAGGACTTGATGTAGAAGTAGAACTGTCCAGTTCAATCTTTTATTTAACTGGGCCTTATTTCTAAAGATATTTTTAACACACCGAGTTGCACGGAAAGCCACGTGAGTATGAAGGGCACATTTGTGAGATTTCACCATTAGTATAATGACTGCTGCACAATTTCAGCGTTCACCAAGTCCACTCCTTTTTGCCCCATTCAAATAATCCAATCAAAAAAAAACTTAAAGCAATTGTTTCCACTTAGTATCAAATTCTGCTGTTGAAGTCATACAAAAGTTCCTATCAGAGAACTAAATGTTAGGAACTAAAAAAAAACATTTTCCTTGAGCAAAGCTGGCCATGGATTAGAATTAGGCCATGACATGTAGCTAAGGGGATGTGCACAGAAAAAGTATAACCAGTGTTAGAAAAATACTAAATTCAATGTTGAATAAATAGAAAGAGGCTAAATGTGTGTCTAAAAATATTAAATATTAATACCATATCAAAACTGTTAATCTGCAAGTGTTTTAATTGCCAAGAAGCCCATTTTGTGGCAAAATAAAGAATGGAGCAATATAATCAATCTAATCCCTCATCCTGCTGACGGACTCCACCTCCACAGTCTCGGACTGCAGCTGGCAACAATAGCTCTACTTCTGTTCTGCAGCCTCAGTGGGCCTGGCATAACAGCACGTGGCCTCCTGCTCACAGGAGATCTCTAGAGCAGATCTAGGACTAAGGTCGCCAGCTGCAGTCTAAGACGGTAGACTGGATTCCATCCAGCAACGGACGAGAGAATCAATGGGGAGGCAGCTAAATTATATCAACACAACAGTGACTGGTCAGTCTGAAAACAGGACATGAGAAGGGCAAGGGCTAACTGGTAAGCGATGACTGAACCTACAAAATAAGAGTTGGGAGACTAAAAGTAAATTGATCCCAAATGCCATCTTGAATATTGGTGTATTATAGCCCTGTAGGCTTAACCTCTAATCCTTTACTGTTCTGAATATAGGCAAAGTAAAAACTCACTTGCATTATGAACTGCATTTTTTTCAGTTAAATACTCATCGTAACTACAAAGCCTCACTATTCAAAACATTTTAAGATCTACTAACAGCATCAATAACAGTAGCAATGGTTCCTTTTATAATAAAATGCACACACAATAAGTGGTAGCTTATCTTATCTGTAGTTTATAAAGGTGCATCCCTCTTGAATCACTATATCCAGCACGCTGTTTTCATCTGCATACAAGTCAAAGTAGCAGTGGGGTTTCATGGAGCTTTTCCTCACAGCTAATGCTATTAAATTTGAATTCATGCAAGGATGGCAAATGGAAATGGTCTGCATTTTGTAATGTTAAAACCTTTATTACGTAAAAGAACAGTAATTTGGCCTATGACTTTGATATATGTTAGACACTGTTGTGTCATTTCCCACATGCATGACGAAATGTGTTTGCTGTGGCTATTGGGATATGAGTATTAGATGACTCATCGCCTGGACAGACCCACTGAACTCCAGTTCTGCTGAGTGGGCAAATTAGTCAAAGATTCTGCAAACACATACAAATCATTTAATAAAGCTTGATCAAATGCACGCCAACCAATCATGGGTGCTGTCTAGACCATCATGAGAAAAATGTCCTGTAAATAAAAAAAGAAAAAATATGTGCAGTCTTCGGTCACTGATGTCAAGAAGCACAAACCACAGCAATAAAATCAAAGATATTAAAATGACTCTCTACATGCTTTTCTTTTAACTGTGCATCTTTTGCTTTTTCCTTGCCAGCGTTTCTACTTTAGGCTGTGCCATACATTATTTCAACCTGTGACAGCCAGTTGGTTCAGTTTTCTACTCACATTTTTGCCCCTATGGCCACTTAGCTCATCTTGTCCTGTGGAAAAAGATACTTATTCAAATGGATTAATCACCAGAGGGGTCCACTTTGAAGAAGTGCACAGAGACAAAATGAAGAGGGTAGAAAGACGATTGGAGGAAAGTAGATGTGAGGGGAAGAGATGCTATGTCGTAGCCAAGGCAGCGGGGAGGATTTCAATAGCAAGCTCTTGGCACAACTACATGGCTTAAGATTCCTGGCATTGCCTACATGTCTTCAGGGGGCCATCTTTGCGTGCCCAACATGTTAAGGTGGGCCAAGACCCCTCAGAATTCGGCCCATATGCTCCCCCCATTCCCTACCCAACAACATCCTGTGCCTCTGCCAAAGCGCACAATCTGTCCCGATTACCTACCTACCCCTTTATCTTTGATACCGGCCTCATCTTAAACATGTATGCAGCTGTCTGTCCCTACACTATAATACGTCAGCTGCACTACAAATCACACAGACCCCAAGTGTCTTTGCCTTTGCCTTCCTTCGCCTATGAAAAATTACAGCAAATGTGCCCAGGTGATTTCAGATGGCTATGATGTTAGTGGAGGGATCAACAAAGTGGTGTTGCATTTTAAAAATCAGATTTACAAAGAATGAAAAATGTCGTCACAGAGCTTTTATAGGACACTACCACATTCTAAACGGTCTTTCCATGCCCTTGCTTTTCAAAAAAGGCTTCAATGTGGGCCAGCTTTGCAACTATCAATCAGCAGGAGCGTGACATCAGAGCCCTTCCCCACCCTTGGCCACTCTGTTCCTTCCCACACCAAAGCCAGGATGAGGCAGACTTTAGCTGCTGTTTTCATGCTGCTTACCAGCTATACTGGACATTCCTGGCTTGGTGATAGGTTAAGTGCAGCTGCAGATGATCCAGTCCACAGCATGCTTCTTATGGCCTTTTATTCAGTCAGAGTGCCCTGCTAATGGTCTGCCACATGTTACCAGGAAGAGCCAGAAACACACTGCGGTGGACACATGGTAGACACACGTCTTTGAAAATAATCACTGACAGTCAAATGTTCATTCTCATTATGTGTGTGTTGGGCCATTCCAACCAGTCTCCGTTTCATTAAAATGTAAAGAACCACGAAATCTTAAAATTTTTGCATTTATCATTAACAATGACATTTGACAACCACATACATTCACACATTTTATTTTAAGACACCAAGGTACACAAAAGTAGAAACAAGGACATTAAAAAAATCCTTGGAACATACAAAAGTTATAGGAAATAAATGGCCTTATTGATTGTAATTCAAAGCAATACATAAGAAAACTCCCCACCTAAGAACCCGGTGACAAGTTTGTTTTTTTCATAATTAAATTCTATTCCAGTGCACATTTCAGTGTGCCAAAGTAATATAAAAGCAAAGTATGACAAATATACCTTGTCAAAAAAAAGCTAATACCAGTTCTCTGCTCGTGTCTGCAAACTTGTTTACTCCTACTGAACATAGCAACGCGAGAAATGTTTGTCTTGCTTTGGAGATGATAAAAGTGGCATAACAGACTCCAAGGACAACAAACAGCCAGACAAAAGCAAGTTCAAATGGGCTAATGAGTAACTACAAGTCAAACATTTGTGAAATGCACAGGCCTGGACAGGGTAGTGTGTCATGTTTTTGAGCTTGAATGCAACCACCCGGCCCTGGCTCTTTGCGTGTGCTGTGCCATGTTGACATACTTCCTTGCTTTTACATGCTTTTATTAAGCACTGAGTGGTCATTAATCACAGAACCGCTGTTAGAAAAGCTTCAAGGAAACAGAGCATGGGGCCAAATGATGGTTTCTGACAAGCAGACACCCAGAGACATTACAAAAGAGGTAGGCCCATAGATGAGCACACAAACTCATACAGAAATTGTTAAAGGCACTGCTTATAAACTATCATGTGATCTTCATCCAAGTCATATTGATGTATGTAGCACAGATTCAATAACTAAAACACAAACTAAAACATTTGTATTTTTCATGTCTTTATTGAACAAAGTAGTACAAATAATCAGTTGCTGTGCAGGCTGTTAAAAGTAAACAAACTCTTGATTGTAATTCATAGATCCTTCTTTACAAGTCAAACCTCCATTAGATGTTTTCCTGTGACTGACTGAGACTTTCCCAATGATGATGAGGATTTTTTAATTAATTTTTAATAATATTAATTTACTAGAATATTGTCATCAATATCCTCACACCACAACATCTCCAGTGTTTTAAGGTCAGTACTCTAACTCATCTTTATTAGTGGTATTCTTCCAATAACAATCTTCTTATTCAAGGCTTTTCGTATAGTGAACAAGTCAAGATTGTTGTAGAACTACCTGCAGACATTTTGCCCTTTTTCACCTCTTTTAGAATTGAACTTTGTGCTCTTTGTGTTGTATTTTTAAGAGGAAGTAACACAGAGCGGCAACATCTGATTTTCATCTAAGACAGTAAGTGTGGAACTTCCAGTTGTAGACACTTTGGCTTATTGTGGATTAATGAAGTCCTACTAGGTTATCAGAAGTGCTTTTGCAGGCTATGTGCACTGCAATGCTTCTTCTAAGGTCACGTGAAAGTTGTAATTTATGATGGTTCACACAATCTTTCTTGAGAAGATCAGACTTTATCAGTAACCACTTGTGGAAAAGTCCTTACTCATAAGTTCACAGATTTTTTTCCTCCCATTATCCGTTATTATCCAGTGTGTTTGATAACGAAATGAAAAGCTCAACTCTTTTTATGTATTATTAATTTACTCGGATAACCTCTGTCTATTATTGTGTTTTAAAAGAAGATCAGACCACATTTTATCAGTTGTGATAAATCCCAAGGGTTCACAAAGGTTTTTCTTGCAACTGCACACACACAGTCATCTGCTGGATTATATCACATAGGCCGAAATGATATGAATAGTGATGCAGAAAAGAAAAATGGGGAAAATATATGTCAAAGGAAAAATATGAATACCTCTGACACAGATTTAACCAGAATCACTAAAATGACAGGTTCAGATTTAATTCTCCTTGGGGAAACTATGAAAGGTACCATTCAATGAGATGTAATCAGTCTTGACACAAGTAAGACAAAAATATAGTTTTCCTGGCCAGCCGGAGAAATTGCTAAACTTTTAAATCTTTTTAGGGAAAGAATAGAAAATGAGCTTGTCTGTTTCATTGCCAAAGCAGTCTGAACTCACACTGACGCGACAAACCATTTCAATTTGAGTGTAGACTGATTGTCAGTCAGTATGACATCACCAATGACCAAACTTCTTATGGGCCAAAAACGATGAAGGCTGCCTTCTTCTTTTTTGTTATTCCCTGCTGCCAGGGAAAACCACAAATCTTCAGTTCTATCTATTATCCATCGGGCCTACTTTGTGAGATACATAAAGACTTGTGATATACAGAATCTCTAATCTATCCATTCATCACTCAAGCCATATTTTTTAACAGTCTGCAGTAATATCTTAATATCCACTGATTGGATGACCGCCTTTAAACAGAGGTGCTACCTTAAGGTCACTACTACGTATATGTGTGTGGGTGTGTGGGTGAGTTGTCTCTCTAAGAGTGTTGCTCTGAAATGAAACATAACTAGTTAGGGATTCCAGAGATAAAAAGTTGGAGATGATCCAAAAAAAATCCCATACTGGTTTCAGGAGTCACACCACATCAATTCAGAGTGAAAGTCTGTTTCAAAGCTGATACCTCACAGCTCATTTACCTCCACACTCATTTATCATTCAAGAAATAGATGACAGTCAGTGAGGCAAAGGCACGATACTAACCCACAGATGGACACCCTTTGGCATTTAAGGCACCAAACTATATTCTTTTTCCTAAGATTGAATAGTGTTCGGCTGTCACCCCTTCATAATTTGACCCTGAACAGTGATACTGAAATATGTGTACACAGTCGTGTAAGAAACTGAGCATTTTTGTGGAAAGATTTTCAGTCTGTTAAACCTCTTGAAAATGAAAACACATTCACAACTGTGGAAGGGATACTTTCTAAAAAAGAAACAGAAGTTTGTTCATACTTATTGGCACAGTAGGCCACAGGAAACAGAAACAGAGAAGTTCACATTCCCGTTTGGAATTCACCCCAAAGCCCAAAGCCCATATCCATCCTTTATATTCTCCAGCCATTAAAAATCAGACTGGGAAATAAAATCCAGAAGCAGTTTTTGGGGTGGAATTTGAGAGCAAAGCTGGAAAAAAAGTTCAATTTTAATCATTTCTACCCTCCTGCGACAGGAAAATAAAATCTTTATCACATTTTAATAGAAAAACACACACATGCACAGCATTGTAGGATGTTGGTTAGGACCTCAGGGAGCTTATATCACATTTCAACCTGTGCAGAATGATGAGAAAAAATACAAATCTGTCTACAGTTAGCATATAGAACACTGGTCAAAACGAGTATGTGGCAATACTCCTCCGACTCAGTACATTTTGGATATCGGATGACGTTTTCAATTAAAAAACAGTAAAAATAAAGCGATTTTCCAGGACAAAAGTAAAAAATACATTCTGCTTTCTGGCACGGTCATGTGTGGCAAATTCGATACTCAAACAGGTTGAAGCAAATCCACGAATTGTCTGCAAATACCATTTTCCTCAGCTAGAACTCACGGCTATATAGCACATTAGTGAAATATCTCCACTGGGATAGATCAAAAGTAATCCATAAACATCATGGCTCATATTTAGTGCAAGGTGCATTAAATTGTCTTTCTTTTTTTTTTTTTTACTATGCTTACGCACACACACTATACTTACAGTGTAGTGTGTGTGTGTGTGTGCGTTGTCTTGTGTCAGTAGGAGAAAGGGCTCCTTGGACCCTTTGCACGGCCATTACATTTCTTACTCTGAAACTGCAGGCAATATATCACTGGCACAGCTAAAACCTGCACTGTAACTCAAGAGATGATCCAACTGCATTACATCCTGGCCACCCAGCACAAATACCCCCTTTTACGATGGAAATGGAAGAAAGGAAAAGAATGATCAAACTGCCATTGGGTTTTAGAGCATGCAGCGCCTTTGATACAGGCCAGTCGACTGTAGCACAGACTGAAAGATCCCATTTTGCTCTAAGGAGAAAATAATGCAATCCAGCCACAGAAAGAAGGGGAGGGATGGGAGTTCACATAAGAGTATGGAGCTCTGCCACAGTGGAGAGACCCTTCCATGCTTCAGTGTGATGAAGACATGGAGATGTGGCATGGAATCTGGCAAGCGTCAGTGATGACGTGGAGTGGATGTCACATAATTAATCTCTATTAACTCCTGTTCACCTCTCCTTTGAACTGTCACTTGACTTGAATAGAGCACGTGCGTATGCTGTGAAAGCACCATGGATCTGTTTATACATATATTCTTGTGTCTGTGTGTGTGTGTGTGAGAGAGTGAGTGAGAGAAAGAGTGTGTAAGTGAGAGACAGTAACAGCTACCAGCCATTTGAATTTAATTACAAGATGAATGAATCTTCCATAGAAGACAGATTTTGTTTGAGATCCTGTTTGAATTTTAAAGGCTATACAAGTCCATCAGTAAAATATAATTTTGGCTAATAATAGGAAAATAATGCAGTTTAAAAAAAAACAAAAAACACACACACATTCACAATGAAAACTGTACATTGTAGCTGGTTATGCTGAATTATAACTATCCACTACCTTCAGTCTAGGAAATTTAAGCTTATCCAAGTTTCCTTCATGAGTAAAACGAAAACCTGAAATGCACCCTAATGCTTTTGTTGGACCTGAGGCGAGAGCGAATGATGGTTCCTGTGAACCCTAATGGCTTCCTTTTCCCCCAGGACCCAGTGAACAGGAGCCTAATGATCTCTGAGACCAGATGAGGCACATCAGGCTCAGGCCTCCTCTTTTAGATCACGCAAATGCGCACATCAGCATACACATAAGCAAAACAACCTATTAGATGCATGTGCACATGAGAATACAACAGAAAACTGCATTTAAGCATTTAGACAGAGTATTTAGACATTTAGACAAAGTTATACTGTAAAACTCAATTTATACAAGACTATCTACCACCCAATTGTCCTGTAAGATATCTGAAATGATCAGGCATTTTAGGGGTCTAGTGGGTAGTGCCTCATCTCCAGACATCTACTGTCAGACCTCTCATCCACGTTCCTGACTGTCACTCCATTCATCATCCTACTGCATGCAACACAGCTCCGCTTAGCTGCATTCTTTAGTTACAATACAGCTTTCATACTCATCCTCTGATGACTAAGCCAGACATCAGAACAGACAGTAGCTCCTCAGTTGTCTCAATAACAGGAGATTTGAGGAGATGGATACCTTATCCTGTATGTAACTGCCAACCTATACATGTAAAACTATGTGTGATTAGGTTAAATAGCATAGTTTTATCTATGAAACTAATGCTGGTGTGAACAAGTTTTACCGAATCAATAGCCCTGACCTGTGAATGAACATTTTTGATCGTTTATTATCCTAGCTGACAGAAAAGTATATGAATGACTCAACAGAGAGGTTGGTTAGATTCGGACCTGAGAAAATCTCACATAACAAATAACACTTTCAAATTCTATATAATTAATTCTACCGGTCTTTAAGTCTGACGTCATTAGCCGTTTCTTGTCCAAACTCCGCTTCTGGTCTCAAAGTCAAACAAACACTGCGGCATCACTGAGAGTTATAAACTGTCTAAAT
>VUQG01007536.1:6881-31192 GCA_015106755.1 Etia nguti
CTCTTTCCTCTCACCCCCCTCACCAGTCACAGCACATGACTGCCCCACCTTGAGCTGGTTCTGTCAGAGGTTTCTTCCTGTTAAAAGGGAGTTTTTCCTTCCTACCATCACAAAATGCTTGTTCACAGGTGCTGCTTGATTGTTGGGAGACTTCTCAGATACTGTAGGGGGTTTACCTTATGGCATAAAGCATCTGGAAGCGACTTTGATGTGAACTGGTGCTATATATAAAATAAACCTGAATTAAACTGAATATTAGATGATAATATTAGTATTAAAGTTCTAACTTTAATACTTGGAGCACTTTCTGCAGCAAATTTGGCCTAGTGCACATCACAGCTGACTGGATGGTAGTGCAGAGAAGCCCAGTGGCTTCATACAACAAGTTGTGAATTTCATTCATGCTGAGTTAGTTACAATGGCCTAATTTTCTCTCTTTTTTTAATGTAACTGAGCACGTTGTATATGTATACAGGACATTGGTGATTACATTTGAAAGTTTTACGTTCTAAAATTCAGCACTGCAGTCATCTAGCAAACAAAATAAATAAATCCAGTAAACCTAGAAAAATCCAGTAACTATTCTGCAAGTCCCATCCCTGACTCGGGTTTGAGGTTTCATGTTTAGCTGGATTTTCCCTCAAGCAGCGTTAAACTAAATGAGCCCTTACGTCAACTTAAAGATGCACGAAACACTTTGTAGACAGTCTGAAACATTAAAAACGTGGAGTGATGTACCCACCTTGACTGATAAATAGCTCAAACTGCGACAGACAGCTGACATGTTGTGTTCCTTCTGCTGCTCTTTAGCTAACAGGAGCTACGAGCCAAGGTTACAGCCCTGCTCACCGCTAAATAACACCGAACTCGAGCTTAACTAACCGCTATGAAAAACTGACCTATAATCATACCATATTTACCAAATTGGCACATTAAACATTAATTCGGCACTGAAAACAGCAGTGAAACAGGGGAGTCACGCTGGTGTCAAGCCCTCTCTCCTCCGTCTCAACCGGAAACGTCGGGGAGTTACATTAAAAGGTCACCGCCTCTTCGAGAGCACCGGCTCTTTGCACATTGTTCCTACCCTCAATTTTCTAGCTATTAAAGTGTGATAAATATGTTGTTTGAATTAGTTTAGACTTAATAAAAACTGAAAATACTTTAACTGTGTGTTTTTATTTTTTTTAAAAAGTATAACCATCAATTTTCAAACCAAAGCCATTACGTTTCTTCGGGAGTTATTTTTGTGGGGCACTTGTGGGTAGAGCTACTCCTCTCAGCTTCTTTCCTGTCACTGGTGAAACATGAAGTTTATTTAGTGTTGTATATGTTTTAAAGACAGCTGAAAGACATAACAATGACTCAAAACCACCTGTCGGGGATGGAGGCGTCCGCCGTGTCTGTCTTGAAGCGGGCGGTGGAGCTGGACCAGAGCGAGCGTTTCCAGGAGTCTCTCATCTGCTACCAGGAAGGCATCCAGCTGCTTATGGACGTGTTAAAAGGTCCTCCTTTTTAAAAACAAAAAACAAGAAAACCATTACACATTTTAAACATTGCCCTGAATGTCTCATTTTAATGTTCTCTTTGTCGTGTGAGCAGCTGTAAAAGATGACTCAAAGAGAGGGCACTACAGAGAGAAGATAAAGGGCTACATGGACAGAGCAGAGCAAATCAAGGCTCATGTGAATCAGATGAAGGAAGGTAATTTGCCAGTAATGTAGCAAAAAAGGGCAAAGTGGGCCGGACATAGAAGAATTACCCCGATCTACTGAGCCCCTTGTTTGCAGTGGTTTTGACTGTTAGACCTGTAACACCTGTGTGTAAATGAGAGGGAGACAGGTGTAACAGTGGAGCTGCGAGGGGGGTAGATGTAGCGACCCCTAAAGGGAGCAAGAAGAATAATTTTGTGATAATTTTGACACAAGATCTACAAGCAAGAAGCCAAATCAGGTGAACAAGGTGCTTCAGTGTTGCATATGACTAAATTAATAATTCGCACAATCTGACTGACCCTGTTGATTTGGGTTGCTGAAGCCCACTTTGCCCTGTAATCCAGCTCTAGCTGAATATCGACTGTGAGCTTCTCAACAACCAAAATCTAGTTTTAATTGTTTTGTTATATCCTTTACATTTATGTATAAATCCAATTATGTCTAGTATCTCTTATAGACAGGATCATATTCCAGTGTAGATCTGTGCTGGTTAAGTTTTTGGATTTGGGGAAAAAATGTATGGCAAGAGCCACAGCTAAAGAAGAGGGATTTCTTTACATTAGACAGTCCACAATTTGTGTTTTTCTTCTCTTCCCTGACAGATGGGAAGTACCACGAGCAAATAAGAATATCAGAGGATGCAACTGGTTACAGCTATGAGGTTCTGTTTAAGCCATACATCAGCAGCGCTCTCACTGAAGTCTGGGTGGAGGACCCGTACATACGGCACACCCACCAAGTAAGAGTTTTGTCTTCATTAACTGGGGTTTTTATTTATTCCACTCTGTCATCAGTCTTTTATTAGACTTTGTTCAGAGGTTGGAGCTTATCTTTAATGAGTTTATCCATTGATTTGATACTGATAAAATGATACTAGAAGACAAAGTCTGCAATACATGTAAACATTTTCCGCCTTGGGTAGCAGGAGCAGCCGACGGGGGGGACATAATCTCTTTAACGTGTCCTGGTCTGCACCAGGGTCTCTCTGTGAACAGAATGCCTTCAACATTTAAATGGCTAAAAGATTCATTGATTAATAGAACTGTCACAGATTACTGGAAGTTAAACAAACAAATGTTATAAAATCTGTCTGGTAGGTTATGAAAAGACTGCTATTCTAATTTTAATTAAACGTTTTGTAGAGATGTGTATGGGAAAAGGAGGAACCCATTCAGTTATGATGTGGATTTCGATGAAAGCCTGAACGTATATACTGAAAATCTTCTTTTTTTTTCTCTGATCATGTGTTGCAAGCTGCAAGCAAGCAGCTTTCTCTTTATTAGTTTGACTAGCACTTTATAATAAATAATTGTAATTTCATGTTTATGATTTAAAAATCAACCCTAAAGTGTACCAACCTTATATAATATGCCAAACAAAGCCCTCGCCTTTCCTCTCACACACAGTTGTACAACTTCCTTCGGTTCTGTGAGATGCTGCTAAAAGCCCCCTGCAAGGTGAACAAGGTCCACCTTCTCACGTCGCAGGATGAAGTGAGTTACTCATATAATAGAGTTGCATTTTATAGCCAAAGCTGAGCAGCCACTGCTGTCTCCTCTGTTTAGTTTATACTGTAATTTCCCATCCCGCAGGCTGATAGTGGCCAGCAGAGTGGCGCTCTGGCTGAGCTGAAAGAGAGTCTGAGCGCTCATGGAGTGACTCTAGACCTGCAGTACTCCTCCACTATCCATGACCGGGAGATCAGGTACACCTGCAGATTTTCCTCATTTACAGCAGCCATGTACATGCAGCGTGAGGATTTTTGTTTTCAAATGGAAAGAAGTTCATCCTTGTGACATCTGATGTTCACTTCCGCAATTACACTCCATTGCTCAAAATGCCGTGTCTCTTTTATCCCAGTAAATTAGACCTGATTTTATTTTTAGGTTCGATAATGGTTGGATCATAAAAATTGGAAGAGGGTTGGATTACTTCAAGAGACCTAAGGTGAGACTACGCATTATATGCTTATTAGTATTCAGCTGTATTTACAGAGTGGCTAAAGTGAACGAGATCTTTCTGTCATTTGTCTCGCAGGGCCGATTCTCTGTTGGATACTGTGACTATGACCTCAGGCAGTGCCAGGAGACCACCGTAGACATTTTCCACACCAAACACACAAAAACTCTATGAGACTCACGAAGCTAAAATGATTATTTTTTGCCAAGCCAAGCCGTTTAATTTACTTACCTGCCTTCCAAACACAAACAGATCTACATTATTGTTGGATTTGCCTTAGCTTGCGGATGTCTGGGGACTGACTTTTATAACAAGATGGGTTACTGTTTGATTTCTGCTGCACTGAAACATCTTAAATTTCTGCTAACTGTAATGTCGCTGTTATTGGTGGATTTTTAAAGACAGTTCTTCAGTTTTCTATAATTTCTTTTCAGTTTTCTATGATATTTATGCAAAATATGGATCATTTTCATGCCTCTTAAAATTTCTTTTCTATTTATTTTTTTACTTCCGCAGATTGTAATTCTACAGAGAACTTTTTTGGGGGAAAATTAATTATTTCAAAACATTTTTTAAAGATTGCTTTACACAATTATAAATGTATTTTTGTTTAAATCAAATTTAAAGTTTAAAATTCAAAACCAAAACATACTTAAAACGCATTAATGTGTTACAGGATTCATAACTTTAGTCCTTTAAAAAAAAAAAAAAAATCCTGGCAGCAGTTAATTAAAATGTGACGAATCCCTTATCATGGGTAATTGGACCTCTAGGTAATGAAACATTAGGCTCTTCTCGGTTGACTGGAAATGTACCGTCCTGATTCTTTTAGTAGATTGAAGAAACCAAACACGGACCTAAAAATCTTTTTGTATTGAAAAGTGAATAAAATGTAACAATTTTTAAGCTATTTATAATACATTACTGCAGAATAAATATTAGAACTGACCAAAGTGTGCTGAAAAATTGTGAGATGCTTTCTTGTTTTCTACAGAATAGAAGAAGTCCAAGGCACAGATAAAACGGAAACGGTGACCAACAGGGCTAGAGTGGGTAGAGTTAAACAGAAAGGTCTACTTACAGAAAGCTTTTATGGTAATCAGCTGGTTGTTTTCCAGGTTATTATAGGGTTAGGGTGGATGATTAAACTAAAACCTAGAAGGAAAACATTTTAGTGTACTAAAAAAACAAAAACTAGACTTGAAAAAAAAAATTAACTGAAAAGATTTTGTGAACTTGGAAATAAAATAAAAATATAGAGGAAGTTTTAATATTTGTTAGATTGGTCAAATTCTGTCACAGCTTGTCTGATGAAGCATTGATAGACATGTTTATGTCTGAATGTCTGCAAGACAGATTCCTCTGACCCATCTAAACATTTGCCAAAAATAAAAATCAGATTAAAAAAAAAAGAGCAGAAGCCGGTCAGTACAGATCAGACCTTGTCATAGTCTCCGTACAGTCAGATTATATCCATCACAAGCCACTCGTTCACTTATACACACTGTATTTGATTCAGACATAGGTCTTTACATCTGTAACAAGCTCACAAATATTGCAAATCCCATTCTGACTCTTGTTACAACAAAGTCTAAGCTTAAGGCACATTCACCACCTGCTTCATAGCTTTCATACATATTACATGGATCAGCAGATCGAGCGATGGAGCACTGAACTGATGATTCCCTAAAAACCTACATATTTCCACAATTTTTGAGTTCTGGATAAGATTATTAACACTTAAAATTACTGGAGATATACATGTTTAATATCTTTGACTGATTTTTATATATATTGTAGCCATAGCTTATTCTGTTTCTGCTGGCTCAGTATTGGTGCAACATTTCAAGCATGTAAGACACTGATGTCTAGTTAATGATTACCATCACACTCTTATCTGAATCCAGAATCCCAATCTAAATATAGATAAACTTCAGGGTAAAGCTTATTCAGGGGTTTCAGATAACAGTTCATTGTTCTTGGATGAATCAATGGAAACATCTTGCCAAAAAAAGTTCTCTATAAAAATGAAAAAAAAAAAAAAGAAGAAGAAAATTCCCTCACATTTTTTTTCACGTTTGCTAGAATGAATGGTAACCCTCGTGACTTCAAACAGCGCTGTGATCGGATTATCTATCGGCCTTAATCTCGATATGCACAGTCCTCATCTGGGCTGTGAGAGGAAGAAATTATAATCCATCACAACACCACATGAATCAGAGACTGGCATATACTGCTAAAAAAAAAAATCAGTACCTTTGCTTTCTTTCTGCCAGGGGGACAAATGCTATGATGACAAAAGCAGAAAGTGCAATAAACGTGTATAATGCTTTATTATCTACAAACAGCCTCCCTATGGTAGCAGATATTAGCCATAACCACATTACATCCCTATTATAAGATAAAAACAAAGCTGCGTGCATATTCTCCTTTATGTGTGGATTACAGACAATAAATCCATGAATGAGGGAATTAAATAAAACCTCATCCCAGACTGTTATGTCACTGTGGTCTCTTATCACGGTGCATGTGTCCCGTTGCATGTAATCCAGATGTTACCCAGCTGGATGTGGGTTCTGGTGGAAGAGACAAGGATTTATCTGTAAGGAGACTCATTGGAGATGCTGCTCAGCCACGCTTCCAGACACATGGATGCGGATGCAAGCGTTCGCATGCCAATTCCTGCAGGCCCTCCCTCTCGCCGATTGTAGCCCAGTGGCCTAGATTAGCGCTCCCATCTCCCAGTTCGGTCCTGTGTGAATGCGCAGGAAGTAGGACTCGCAGGAACAATGTGTCATCTCGTTGCTGCGAAACGAGGCGTCGTCTCACATATTGTGAAAAATGTGTGTGGGAGATATAGAGGAGCAAAGGTCCCAGACAAACATTTCAAAGACCGCACCTTCAGGACTGTGGCCAAACAGTCTTGGGTGAAAATGATGTGATGTGCTGGGATGTGGCTGATTCCTGTTTGTTTTTATTTATTTATTTCATTTCTGAAGACTCACAGCACACCCGTAGCCTCCGCTCTTTGATCATCGGAAGGGCGTGAGCGAGCCTGTGCAATATGTAAACAGCTCTATGAGCCAGAATTCCTATATTCATGTCCTCTTTCCAGCTGGAGCTTTATTTTTTATTTTTTTACCCTCTACTCTCATTTCTGGGCCTAAAATCAGGTTAACGTTTTATAAGGAGCTTAGCGCAGAGGGCCACAGTGTGCCACTAATGTAATAGAGTATCTCTCTCACTCTCTCTCCCTTTCTCTCACTCTCTCTCACACACACACATTCTCATCTGTCCTCTTTTCTCTCGTGCATTTGCTCACTCTGTCAGGAAGTGACCTTCTCTCTCTCTCTCTCTCTCTCTCTCTCTCTCTCTCTCTCTCCCTTTCTCTTTCTTTCTTTTCTCCCTGCCTGTTTTTTTTCCACCTCCCTCACTCCCTTCCCTCGGTATGTCCCTCTGTCTGCAGATGTGGTAAGTCTGAGGTTTAAACATTAAGGCAGGGACACAGCTGATACGAGTCCGCTCCGTGAAGAGAGGAGGACGATCAGGAGGGAGAAGTTGAGGTGCTTGGCTTTAGATTTTTGGTAAGTTCAGCCGTTGTTTTCTTTTTTTTCTTCCTCCCTCCCCATCTGGAGTGCGTGCGACTGTACATGTGTGTTTTCCCCACCAGGTGACATTCGCAGGGAATGTCACCTGGTGGGGAAATGTTGCAGCACTGACGAAGTCGTCGTGGATCATTACGGCGTTGTGAAATCTTACAAGGATCTCTCTGCAATGTCAATAATCCACCGGATTATCCTCTGTTTCTCTGGGAGCTATAGTTCAGCTCAGTGAACGGTGAAACCGCAGGGAGCACTTCACTGCAGAGAGGAAAACAAGTCTGAGGTTCACATACTGTTTAAATCGATTTGCTTAAACTGATAGCAACTTTTTTGGGGATCAAGTAAAAAGGGTGTAATCAGTGGCAGAGGTGCAGTGTGGACTTTGCTTGTTTGTCCATAACCTGGCACATCTTGTCTTATCGGGCAGTTATACAGCCTCATGCTCTGTTGACAACAGTTCCTTAGATACACCAGCACCCTGCAGAAGGTGGGATATACAAACAGGTCTTCATGAAAAAAACTGGAATTGACTTTAGCATAGAGTAACATTCCAACTCAGTCAGGATGTTTGTAAGACGATAAAGCAGTGAAGGAAGATTTTAGCTTTTGCTTAGTTCATCAAACATGTTACTCGGGCTGTGAAGTTCGATGTCATGCTTCAGATCCTAACACCTTCTTCCTACTCTACATTACCTGGAGTGTTTTTTCTTGGCAATGCCACATGTATCATCGATTAAGATGTTGTTCATCTTGACAACAGACTGTCCTCACCCAGCCCTCCCAACTGATAATGAACAGTAATAAACCTTTGAACCTCGAGTCCATGTTTACTCCTGCAAAGAGAACGAGCGAAAGATTTTCCACTGAACACTTAACTGTCATCTACTCTACACTTTTTTTTTTTTTCTTTTAGGGATGGAGTCTTTCTCTGGAGACGCAGAAGAAAGCACAGAGGACGTTGCAGGTGAGGTGATCTGTCTTGTAGTTTAACCTGAGAGTGCTAACAGAAGCGCATTGTCATAAAGTGAAATAGCAATGAAACAGATGAACATTAAAGAACGTATCGAAAACAGAAAATAGAGAGTGTGTGAGAGCACGTGAGTTCTTCTTGTTCATATGTGCGTGAAATGCCGTGACCTGGATCTGTCTCTGTCTCAATCTCTGTTAGGACGTAAAAGATCCAAGATCAAGGATCTGAAAACTCGTCTCTTTGGGAGAAGTAAGAGAGCAGGTGAAGAAGGAAATGCCAAACTCAGCCAGTCAGCCAGTGACATCACTGCAGGAAAAGGTCTCGGATCAGAAGAAGATTTGGTGTGAGTGTTTACGTGACACGACGCCTTTCTAAACATTCTCTTTCAGATTCACTTACTTGTCCTTGCTTTGACTCATCCTTCTTCTGTTTCCACTTAGATGCGCACATGGCATTATGGGATCGCGGGCGCTGTCCCACGACAGCATCTTTCTGGATGACCTGGTCATGACTGACCCTGAACCTACCAGGGTCTTATCTCAGGAGAACGTTCACAGCAAAGTCAAAGCTCTGCAGGTACGGCACCTTTTTATTGTAGGCCTGTTGTTTAAACTTCGGTAACAGTGACTCTATTAAAATCCTCGTGCTGCGCTCTGTCATCACAGATGAAGCTTCAGCAGCAGACAATGCATTTGGGCCCACCTCCTATGGTTCTGCCAATGAGACGTCCAGCGGATCTGAGCAGCCAGGAGTCACTTCCTCACAGTCCTCCTCATGATTCAGGAGAAGACAATGCATCTCAGGAAACTCTTACAAAGGTGAATAATCCTGCTGATTAGATGATGCGTGGATTCGAAAGCAGGATTTGCATTTGTTTAAAAGTTAACAAACAAGCATAAAGTGTTCTGATCATATGTTTTTATTCTCAACATATCCCATAAAAAAGGCCAGCGCTGTACCCCATTATTTCCTACTATAGTTATAATTGAAAAAAGTGGGGTATAAATATATAGCATCATTTAAGAAAAGAGTATATAGCACAGTATTCCCTAAAACAGCTGGTCTCTGTAAAACGTTTTATTTAAGCAGGAGAAACTGGTGCATATGTTGGGGACTATTTTAAGACACAGATTAATGCACGGTCTGGACACTCCTGAGGATTTACGGTGTATGTGGGATTGACTCGACATAAACTTCAAGGAAGGAATCTGTCACTCTTTGAATTGCTGTTTCCAAAAGTCAAATCAGTGATGGAGCCAGAGGGTTCTTATGTAAATTCCCCCTTTCAACTGTGTCCCTGCAAGCCTGGCCCCCCTTTGGCTCCACTCCACATAGAATATCAGATAGGTAATAGAGGTTACCAACAACCACATGTTATAAATCGACATAATAATCCAAAACAGTGTATTTTGTAGCTCTTTCTCTTAGCCTATTGTTTGTAGGATTGTACAGTGATTTTATTTGCTTTTTTTTCTTTGCAGGCGATATCGCAGCCAACATCTCGCACTCTCTCACCCATCCCCAAACCTGCACCTACCAAATCTCTTCCCTCGACTCCATCCCATGCTTTTCCTCTTTCCGTCCCCTCTGTTTCTCCTTCTTCTGCTGCTGAGGTCCCGTCGGATTTTAGCACACCGGCTCAGTTCACTTCCCGCTTAGACACTTCTGCTGCACGCCACCGAATGTCTATCAAACCCAGAAACCAGAGGGCCAGCACTAAGGTGAAAGTTGCTGCGGTAAGTTGCTGTAGTTATTTCTCTCTCTTGTATGCTCTTTGTATAAACAAACAGTGCACCGCTTCACTTTCCTGCCCTTCATATCTCTCTCTCTCTTTTTTATTTATCTGCAGACTGTCTCTCGGTCTCATTTAGACACCATGAACAACATTGACCGACCCGAGCCTGTCAAAGAGCTAAAACAGCATCTTGGTGCTCAAGAAGAACTGACAGTGGAAACAAAAGAAGAAGAAGAAAAAGAAGGGGAAGAAGAAGAAAAAGTTAGCGTTCCCATTATACATCAGCGTCTTCCTTCAAAATGTGCAGAAGTGGCACCGGTCACATCAGAGGTGCTACCCAAACCATCCGGTCAAAGTTTCTCCAAACAGGACCACGCTCTTCCTGAGACTGTAGCCTCCCAAGTACCTCGAGTTAAACCTCGCAGACGTGTGGATTCAGCATCTGGTGAACGTCCACATTCGTCTTTCATAGAGTCAGGACTGAAGGAACAAAGACAAGGGGATTTGGAGAAGCAACTAATGCCTCATGATGATAATGCCTCGGGAATGGCATTAAGGTCTTCCTCTGCTAGCCAGGAGGTTCAAGGTGATGGCGAGACCACAAGAGGAATTAAAAGATATGCCCAAGGATCTGGGTCTTTCCACTTCTCTGTCACCGCATCGAGAAACCGAGATGGAGAAAGACCCCGATCAGGCAGTTTTTTGGGAGTGTTGGAACGGACTGAAGCCAGGAACAGGATCACTAGGGAAATGGAGGAGAAAAGCAGGGAAAAGGAGGAACTTAAAGACCCAAGAGAGCGTCCTTTTGCTTTAGGAAGGTTTCGTCAAGAAGGCGCACCACCTAAGACCTCATCTGTTCCCTGGGATAGGAGTGACAGCTTCAAAAAGGTGGAATCAGTGACAGCATCTAAAGATGAAAAAGTGTCTGCAGCAGCGCCTGCAGACACAGGCGCTGCTGAGGCGGAGGAGATCGAGAGCAGCCAGGAAGAGGTGGAAGAGGCGGTGGAAGCAAAGGAGCCCCAGGAGAAAGAAGGAAAAACAGCTTTCGGTGTCAAACTGCGCTCCACATCTCATTCACTTAGATTTCGGTTAGATACATGTTCTAACAGGCATTCAAAGTCAGCACTGGGTGAGGACCAAGGTGACCAAAAATGCCAGGAAATAAGTGAAAAAAAGCTGCAAGGAAATGCGTCTTGGACACCATCCTCCTCTGGAGAGCTCAGACCAGCTGGTGAGTCTTTCAGAGCTCCTAACATTGTCATATAGAAGGTTTGAAAGTACTCAGAATAGTTTTTAAAAATGTCTCACAAATTCAGAAAAATCCACCAACGTAAATTAGACCAAAAACAAAAAAGCTAAAGAATTTAGACAAAATGTCTAAAGTAAAAAAATAAAATAAAATCAAGATTAGATTGAAATGAATTTATAATAATATAGCAGAATGCTGATATAATGTCCACCGTGTTTGTGATTAAGTGGAATCACACTGATTATAGAAAATTATGTTTAATTTGGAGATTTGCTTTAAATTTACACTGATAGTGAAGCAGCGTCTCACAGCCATTATCTCTTTAGTTACAAAGTTAATATTGCACAGTTGTGCGCTGTTGTTGCTGTTTAACATGGTAAATAATCACTCTAGGAAGATAAGATTTTTACTGATCACAGAGGAACTTTGTACTCATTAAGATACCACCCGGGCAAGCTTTAACAGTAACAGTGCTTCCAAGCGTATCTAACAGATTTGTGTGTCTTCCTTAGATCAAACCCCATCTGGCTTCTCTCCTCCAGTCAAACATAATGCTCCATTTACCAGCGAAACTTCAGACGTTCAGTCGACGCCTGCAAACCCCAAAGAAGCAGAAGCTACACCCCGGGAGCCTCAACCTGCCCCGCAGACGGCCTCATCTGAGGTGTCCTGGATGGCTCTGGCCATGGAAAAAACCAAGAGCCTCCAACAGCTTTTCATTAGTAGATTCCCCAGAGATTTTGCAGGAAATTTACAGGCAAACATGCAATCTGCAGCTCGACCGCAGGCACAAATGCAGCCCACAAATCCAACAGAGACTTTTACACAAGTACGGACACAGACTGTGCAAGCTGCAAAGCAACCATCGGCAGAAACGACTCAAAGCGGAAGCCAAGCACAGACTGTCAAAACATCGCCAGTATTTCTGCAACAGAGGGCATCTCCTGTGCTGTCGAATGCCTCCAGAGATCCACAAATGTCAAAACACACCAGTGAAGACCAGACGAACACAACTAAGTCTGCCTCACAGTCAGTGGTAGCCACCAATCCGTGGACAACCCATTCTCCTTTGCGCTCCCCTTCACAAACAGACACCTCGTTTCAGTTTGCACAAGGCAGCACCACGCAGTCTCTTGTGCAGTCTTACTCAGGCCAGCAGCCATCCTCCTGGAGCAATCGAGGTCTCCAGTCTGCCCAGCAGCTCAAGCCCACACCTTCAGCGCTGACTTCAGCTCCCGCAACCTCGTCAGTTGTTGGTTCTGCTTCAGCTTTTGCCGTGGGAAAAGGGGAGAGAGAAGCCAGTGAGCAAAAAGAGGCTCCACCACTCACAAGCCGAAGAGCATTTTGGTCTGGTTCTGTCAGCGAGAAGGCTGCTTTTTTAGAGAGACGGGGAGAGTGGACCATACCGCCTGGACCCAAGGGGGTTTGTGGTACTTCTTTATAACTGTCTTTCATATCATTTGCCATCCTCACAGTGCTGCCTGACCTCCCCTTGCGGTCTATGGCGGTCAGATCTATGCCCATTTGAAAATATAAATGTTTAAAAAATGTCCAAGTCTCTATTTGGCACCTATAACAGCAGGCTAGCATGTGTCAGTCATTCATTTTGGTGTCCTGGTGGCTACCCACATATTGTTTTATTGCAATGGAACTGATGATTTTGACAGGTTAAATTTATGATTGTTTCTAGACTTTTTATGGCACTTTCTGACAGTGGTTGAAATGCAGGCCATGAACAGTTATAGGGATGTTTTTGAACTGACAAGACTGTCCTGAATGTGTGTTCTTAGGCGGAATTGAGGAAAACTCATACAGACATGCAGGGATCAGGTGAATCCCCTACCTTGGCAAAAAACGCACCTGTGATCAAAGATACAGAGGAAAGACAAGCAGTAAACCTTGCAGGTGTGTTTGTTCAGAGTGATAATAAATCATTACCGTATAAACACCTTTTAGTATTTAATATCCTTACTGAACCCAGCTGACCTAGATTTTTTCTGCGTTTTGTTTTTTAGAGTTAAGCCCCACCAAAGTTCCAGAAAGGCCGCGTGAGGACAGATGGTCACGGAAAAATGCAGCGTCTTCTTCATCACCGTCATCATCACCCACACTGCCGTCGGTGCTGCAATCCATGTCTGACAGCGGCCAGCCGTCCTGGATGGAATTGGCCAAGAGGAAGTCAATGGCCTGGAGTGATAAGACCATGGACTAAGAAGGACACGAGTCTATGAAGAGCCCGTCATAAAGACTAAAACCGCCTTTGTCGTGGCTAAAGTGTAGGCTGTGTGGTGAGCCTGTCAGATAGCCGGTTGTTTGATGCCGTTTTTATTTGGATTTAAGTGTTAATGTTTAATTGAGAGGGAGGGAAGCAGAATATCTTCTGAAAGTTCATCGTGATCGCTGTTATTCAGTTAAAGACGAATGTTTCATGTGATTGAGCATTTCACTGCTGTTAAAAGTTTATGTTAAATAATAAATTTGTAAGAACGAGTTTGTTGTTGTCACTGAATGACTTAAACTTCAACTAAAATTAAATGGTCAAATTACATCACAGTATAGAGTCATTCACTTGGTATCCCCTCAACATCTCCTGAAATTGTCCATCAAACTGCTAAAAATAAACTTCTTATAACACAGACAGTATGTGGAGAGCGATGGTCAACGCTGAAAAATGTCCCAGCTCTACCTGTTTGATTAACCTCTCCTCTGCCGGTGTATCCTGGATGTTTACTTCTTCACTAACTTAGTCCACAGCCCCACCTGCAGGCCAGATCTGTGTGAACATTTTGACTTCTTAATACCTGCTAGATAAATAAGGCTACATTTTTGAGTTCACAAGTTTTAATGTATAAAACAACTTTTGAATTTCTTCTTCAATAAGGCAGTTTATACTTTCCATCCTTTTTGCAGCAATATATTTTGTAATTATTGCTGCGTCAGTTAATAATAACAAGTACGGGACTTCTCTTTGACATCAGGAGACTGCAGAGTATGAAAAAGGTTATCTGATGTCACAGTTTCTGCACTGGGATGTAACCCATAATGCACTGGGCTCCCAGGAGACAGAAGCTCAGCTGTGAAATTATTGTAGTCCGGGAAACGCAGAGTAACACATTTATTTAATGAGCTTTACATTCTGAAATATTGAGCATACAGACTGGCCTTTAGTATAACTCTGTCATGACAATACATTTTCAGAATTTAAGGTTAAATAATTTAAAGGAAATTATTATTAGGGAGGGAATAACAAATCCTGCTGATGCTGATACAATCTTTTAGTTAAAGTGGGAGATGAAAAAGCTGTAGGTCTTAAATACTCTACTCCAAAATCTTGTGCACCTGGTTGCCAGACAATCGTGCCAGTATTTTCAGCTTTTATGGAGAATCTATAGTGGAAAAAACAGAATCCGCTCTACCTGGATTTGATTTTCATCCCCACATGGCGCTGTTATCTAGCTGCCACAAAATGCCTCTGGAGAAGCCATTTCTTTTTCTGCAGAACTCAGCTATGTTTGCTGGCACACAACAGTTCTCTTTGCGTCACGCAAACCTGGTCAGGTTGTGTGTATTTTTCCAGGTAAGTTTTGCAAAAGTGCCTTTCCCAGTCATCAGTCATGTGTCCTCTGTGTGGCACCTGTATCATCATAATTATAAAAATCACTGCTGAGGTAATCACGACCTCAATCATCATGTAGCCCAGGTACTCACAATACGACTGACTCACTCCCACATCAGTCTGCTATTCAGTTCTCCACCGTGCCAGTCACCCACAACAATAACACAACTCACCCGTGCATTAGACTCCAGATAATTATAGGACGTTAACTGATGTAACAACGGTTCACGTGTTACTTGTTAGCAGAAGAGCAGATTGAAAGAGTAAAACAAGTAAGAACTTCAGAACATGAAGTCTGTCTGGACCTTAGAGGGACAAATCAGACTTCCAAGTTTGAGGGAAGAAACTTTAAGTTCTAAATGATTTTTTTTTTTCTTTGTATTACTTGAACTACCCCTTAGATTCAGACCTCCTATAGGTCCACTCTAAATGCTGAATACAGTTACTTGTTTTAATATTAGAGTACATTTTTCGTAATTTCAGTAATCTTTTATATAGGAGCATAAACAGTGACTCAGTTTGGTGTTTAAGAAACTGCTGATCTCAGAGCTGCACAGCTTCTGTCTTTAACACCGAGTGAAGTCACATAAAGAGCAAATGGTCCATAGATCTTCTTTGACAAAGATTAAACAAAGCACCTGGCATTTGTTCAGGTGTGCAGAGACTGTGTCTCAGGTGGTAAAGTGGGCCATCTAACAATCTGGTTTGTGGTTTGATCCCTGGCTCCTCCTCTCTGCATGCTAAAGTATCCTCTCGGAAGATACTGAACCCCGAATTGCACCTGATGCATCCATCAGAGTGTGAGTGCAAATGTTAGACAAGCTATAGGAAAAAAGTGCTTGTAGGAATATGTGTGTGATTGGGTGAATGAGGCTTGCAGTGCTCAGTCACAGTGAAAAGGTGCTTTATCCGGGCATTTATCAGATGTACTAAAAACTTGAATTACTTTCCTCCTTCATGGTTTAATATTTTTTACTCTCGTTTTCTCATGCAGTTAGATAGTCATTTAATTAAAACGGCACAAATTTGACTAAAACATGGCCACAGCAAACTATACTATAGTATATACTATTTCATAATGCAAACTGATATGTGACTTTCGTATCCCAATCTTCCAAATAATCCAGTCACCCCTGGGGTAATAGGCTACTACAACAGGGCTAATTGAATAAATATTGACATCACGCAGGCTGTATCGTAAAGATTTTATTAAAAACACATACTTTACAATAAAGCTAGATCTCTATTTTTAAAAAAAAATCCAGTCACAATTATATTTTGGTGTGGGTACATCCAGTTCTTAAAACGTCCACTAATCAGTCCATCTTCCTGCAAATGTAGTTTCCATTGCTACCGTTACTGCTTTATCCACGTACATTGGATAAAAAAAAAATATATATAAACATAATTTTTAAATAGCATAAGGAAGGCAAAAAAGAAATTACTGTAAAAAACAAACTTAACAGCAAAACAATATAAAAACAAATAAACACTGCATCTTTAATAAACTTATGCTTAACCAGGAAGTAAAACTAGAAATTAGCAATCTCTTCTGCAAGTCCTGGATCTTTATCAGCACAGGCACCTTTTTACAATAACAAACGTACTTAACCCACAAAATCCATCACCACACGTAAGACAATTTAGGAGAACTAGGACAAGAATCACATACAATCATATTAATAACAATCAATAATAAGACTTCACGCAGCTGCACATCACCCGCAGTATACAGCATCCACTGAACAGTTATTTTTGGTGCCGTTACATGCAGGGTACAATTATACTCATACAGTATATTTACACTACTAAATGAATCAACAACATCTTTGTTCCTTCCAAGTGACCAAACAGGCACCGACTTCTTCGTCTTCATTTTTACCGTTTTCAAGAAAAGATCAAAAGACAGAAATGTTTCAGATGACTACGGTGGTGCTGCTACGGGAGCTTCTATCCTACGAGAGAAAAGTGAAAAAGGTGAAATTAGAATTAAAGATGAGGCGATGCACACAGGTAGAGGAAAGCACCAAGACATTAGAAGAAAATACAAAATGAAAGTAGTTAAGACTAAATGAATGGCACTTCATCCATACCTTCATTCTTTACAAATCAGTCTTTTGCTTAATTTGCAATTAATTAAAACCCCTAAATGCAGTTCTGTGAAACTGCCCACTTTTATAGTTTTCTCATAGTTTTGCATATAGCCCCTGTATGGTAAAACCTCTTTAACTCATTTCATACACTGAATCATTTCAGTGTATGAAATGTATCCATTTTCTGTGTCCTCGGTCAGGATTTTAAACATATTTCAGTTAAAATACAATAATTCCAGAGTCGTTGTATGGTCACAGCAGTGGACTGACTGATACTGCCAACCTAAAGGTGTGGCTGGGATATTAAAAGCCATGCAAGACAAAAGAAGAATAAAAGGACACACCACTGGGTCAGAGTGTGTCACTAGCTGTGTGTGGATCTTACAGAAAGGCGATCGTAGTTCCTCTGGTTGTTACTGCGTGGAGGCTGGATGTCGATGGAGTGGTAGCTGGGGGGCAACTCTGGCCAGTCCCTCCCTCTTCCTCCTTTCTTTCTCATACTGTCCTCTTCATCTGAGCTCCAGGACCCGTTGCGGTGCAGGGGAGGTGAGTAGCTCCTCTGCCTACGAGGAGCTCTGCTTTGCAGCTCATCCATGAGGTCATCACGACTTCGGGCACGGCGACTGGACGAACCCCCTCTCTCATTCCTCGAACTCCTGTGAGATGCTCTTCCCCGCCTGTTGTCCCTATCCGAATCATCAATGTAGTCACGCAGGATTCCCCGCCTGGGAGGAGAGGCACTTCTGTATCTGTCTCTTGATCCACGACTGTTGCGGTGGAGACCACCTGCTGAGCGGTTTGTACTCCCACTGGACTGGCTGGACATCCTGGGAACCCCCCTAGCTCCATCTCCACCACCAGGGCCCCTGCGTGAAGAAAAGCTGGGTACACGCTGGATAATAGGTGGCAGGGTGATCACTCTTCTCTCCATCCCTCTCGCCCCCATCTCATCCAGTGCTGACAACATACTCGGAGGCCCTGGTGTGTAGACTTGTGGAGGAACAGGCTGAGCCTGTAATGGAGGCACATTCTGGACAGCATGCGGAGCCATCTGAGGTGCAATGACATCAAGCCCTCTCACTTGATTCTCCAGGTATTCCAACACCTGGTTGTTACCATGAATGCTGCCACCCACACTGCTGTTGCCATGGTGTGAGGGAGGAGGTGGGGGCTGTTGCTGTAGGCCCATGGGTGACAGCTGCATGGGAGCCATGGCAAAGTTGTGCTTTGTTGGGTAGTCTGAGTATGAACCTGAAACCAAAGTGACAGCGATTAAGAAGATAAACAACAACTGTTGAACCTACGAGACCAAAGTTATTCTCTGGACATTTGAAGGGAGGAGTATTGTTAAGAGGAGTATTGCCAAATTTGTACACAAACAAGGAATTTGTCACCGTGTCATGATGCAAAAAACAGTGGTACAGAAATAGAACATATGGTATTTACAGTATATATAATATATACATCTCTATATAAATATTACAAATACACAGAAAAGGAATATTTACCAACTACCTAGAGATACAGATATACAGAGTACAATTAGAAAATAAGAAATAAGTAAGATTATGATTAATTGCTTTAACTGAATCTGGTGTGCAATGTTGTTATAGGCTGAGTAAATAAGTGTGTTATTGTAACATGTTAACTGAGCAGTGATCAGGATGAGGGGGTGTTGTTAAGTAGTCCAACAGCCTGGAGAAAGAAACTATTCTCATTCCGTGAGATGTCTGTTCTGCAAGGTGCATGAGTGCACAGGGAAGTCAGGGGAGGGCCCAATTATGTTAAGAGATTTGATTGAGCAATCCAGTGTCAGTAATGAAAATGAACGAATGGGCTGGTGCATATGTGTTGCATGTAAATGTTTTACTATGAAATACAGAAGTGGCTCAAACCAGTATTCTTTCTATTGGCCAGCAGGGGGCGACTCATCTGACTGCAAAGAGAAATAAGACCGTATATAAGCTTACTGAATAACTATTCTTGCTTTATTGCCTTATTAAACATTTTTCTGTTTACGTGCTCAACCACTTGGTTCAACACTTCCTTCCTTATTTTGTGAATTATCGTCAGCTTTAAAGTAAAAGAGAAGATCGAGCTGAATATGTTTCAGGTCAGGGCTAAATTATCACAGAAAAATCATTCTTGTACGAGCATGCAGTGTCCTTTGTTTCTGACTAATATCAAATCCAGATTTTAAAAAATACAAACAGGTGTGAAAAAGCAAGAGTCCACAAACCAATGAGTGACCTCTGAATCATCTTTTATATACAGTCTGTGGTTTTAATACTGTTAGAGTAATGCAGAAACAGACGGGGCAGCAGGAGCAGATTCCAAATATCAAGGCTTCTTGCAAAAAAAAAAAGAGTTCACATGGTGGAAACAAACTACATTACAACCAGAGGTAAAAATAAATAAATAAATAAATAAGGGCATGACTGCAATACAAGCCTTCTTCAAAGGCTTGTATTGCAGGTCTGTTACCTTCAGCAGCTGAAGTGAATAAAAGCTCTGATGCCCATATGCAGAATTCCACATTGTTTGGGGCTTTATTTTACATCATTGCAAATAAAGGATTAAGGACAAGTCTTATTGTGCTTTCCCTCACTCACCTGAATACAGAATGGGAACGCCCTGGGAGGAAGCATTGGAGCTGATGGGAGCATAAATGGGCTGACCATTCATCCAGGGTAACATAGCTTTCCGAGCTTCTTTCAGCATCTTGTGCTCCATCACAGCTGAAATCAAAGCGAAGTGAGCAAGCAGTTCAAAATGACTGATAAAGGTAGTTAACTAGCAGATACTGATTTACAGCAGAGGGTAATAATAATACTACTGTTTGTTTTGAAAGTACACTGGAGTATCTCAGTAAATATTCTGACTTAAAACAAACCGAGGGGAATTTCAGCCTACATTTACTAACTAATGTATTTCCTCTTTTGTAGCATGCCGTGAGCAGGGCACATAATTACAATGTCTTTGCAGAGTGCATATTTCAAATATTTTTGAACTCACACAGGGCTGCTTTTTATGTCATACCACAGCCATGACCACACCCACACAGGATTATATGAAACACAATGACACATCTGGCAGCTGCGGTGACCTTCAAAAGAACAGTGCTGCATACCATGTACAATTCATGTCCTCCAAGATCATCAAACATTTAGACATTTAGGATTTGAAATTTGTTTGATTTTGTTTGAACTATATCTACTCAAAATAGCTCTCTTTATCTTAGACTACAGGCTTAATTAAAAATAATTAAACAGTTTAAAATTGCAAAATGGTTTATGCAGTAATAATGAGATACGGCATATGGGTTCTCTCCATGAACTGTGGTTTCCTCCGATGGTACAAAGACATGTTTATTAAATTAAGTGGCACGTTGAACTGGATAAGTGGTTAAGAAAAATGACTGATGGAAAATGTAAATACATGGCTGATAATACTTGTGAAATATTAAACTTTTAACTAATGCCTGATTTAGACTTCTGCAGGGAGCCATTGCAGAGATCTACGTAAGTGGCCGACGTCATTGCCCACATTTATACTTTTATGTGGTTATGTGTTATTTACCATATAGTCATGTCCCAGTGTTTTGTATGTGGTGCCAACCGATAGAAATAATTCTGACTTAATAAGGTAAAATATAGGTGAAATCAAGGGCAGCAAGAAGGTCCTTAGTTAGACTCAATGACTACAACATATCCTTCATACACTGAAGCAGAAGGTGGTAGTTGTTAGCATTGTTAGCATGTCAGCATGGCAGGGATAGCTCAGTAGGTAAAGTGTTGGCCCCGTGATCGGAAGGTCAGGGGTTCGATTCCCCTGAACGGCTACCCTGAGGTACCCCTGAGCAAGGCACCGTCCCTACACAAATTTAACCCACTCCCTGGGCGGGAGTGGGTTAAATGCAGAGAGGAATTTCCCCACGGGGATCAATAAAGTATACATTATACAATGCTGGTAGCTTAGTGCTACAGCTGCTGGTCATGAATGAGCTGAGTGCTTTCAGTGTGGTTTTACTCAGCACAACAGAAATTTGTTCATGTTTATGATACATTGGTAGCTCACTGATGCTAAAAGCACTACTTGATTTTGGGTGCACATGCGCCATCTGCTTCAGGGTATCAAGGAAATCAAGCAGATCTAACTCAAAATTTCAACTTGCTAACTTGAAATTCCGAGTTATGTTTTTTCTTTTCAGTGGTGGAAACAAGCTTCCACACACCTGGGTCCTCGCTCTTTGTTGCGATTTCTTTTCTTCTTTTTTTTTTGGTAAACAAATACATTGTCTTTACAGGCTTTTCCACTTCTCTCTGCATTCCCTCATGTCCATTTCGATTTCAGCAATGTCCTTCAAAAAATTTGCTAACAATTGTTAGTCTTTATATTTATGTCATGATTATCATTTCTTATACTGAGTTAATTATTGTTATTCTCTCACTGATAAAGTCAAAAACTGCATTGAGGAGGAATCGATGTTGCTAAACTATCCAATCACAATAGTTAAGAGCTGTGTCGACCCGGTGTAGTTACATTTCTCAGGAGGTGCGTGTCAGGTTATATGGAAGGTTACGTAGCTTTCATTTTAAGTTATGACGTAGATTTCCAGCTGAAGCATATTCAGCTGCAGTATTTCTACTTTGGCACATAGTTACATGTTTGAATACTTTTCTGGCAACAGAAGTCTCTTTCTCAAGATTTGGTGAGGTGAATCTGCCTCCAGTAGAGCTACAGCTAAAAACGTACAATCAAAAAAAGCATTTCTTCTACCTTTTTCTGGACAGCAGCATGTCTGAGGACAACAAGGGCAGCGGACGTAGCAGCAACACTTCTGTGGGCAGCATTGACAGCAGCATATGCAAAAGAGCATCATGAGCAGGAGACCACCGATGATGATTAACAGGACCGTCAGCCAGTCTGGAGCAGGTGACAGTAAAACATAATTACTGACAACACTACTGATATTTATGTATATTTTACATTTTACTACCTCAAATAACTTGACTTGAAGTGACTAAGGTGACTTACGGAAAACGATGAGCTTGACTTCACGATCCGAGTCCCCTGTTGTGTCACCGGGAGCATCAATGGTGCAAAAATACACGCCGTTATCCCACCACATCACCTCAGTGATGACCAGATCAGCGTCTGTTGCCAGAAAACATCACATTAGTCTGAAATGTGAAATAAAAGGAAATACTTTTAGACTGTACTGCAGCATTATAGTTATGATGTAATCAAACGTACTGTTTCGAATTGTAATTCTGCGGTTCCTGTATTCAGCACCCAGGATGGGCTCATTGATGCCCCGTTTCTGGATGACTGTACGAAGTGTGCGCTGGCGGTCTGGGCAGTCATTGGAGGGGTCCTGACCGAGCTGCAGAGCTGCCTGATAGGCTTCAGAGACAAAGAGAAATGATTTAAATAGGAATATATGTATATAGGTTCTTTCTAACTCTTTGCACTGTATAATTACAACTACAATATGCTGCTTAAACCACTGAACAGTCTGATAGGAATGAAATATATGAAGGAAAATTAAACAGTACACACAAAGATAAAAGAATGCACAGCTGATGCCTCAAACCTTCGTAAAATAAAAGAAAATACTATTTTTATATTAATTTTTATGAAAATATGCGAAATGCAGAGCCTTGCAGGCTGAAAATAGACATGTTTATAATTCTGTATGTGTTGGTGTGAAAAGGAATGCAAGGATCGGGTGTGTCTATATGCACACCACAAACAGGGCAAATAAAAAAATAAAACACAATGGAAACCACTGCACGCTTGTCATGATCTCTAGTGTGGACCCTGGGATTTTCAGTGGTGTTGGGTTGTGGATTTTTTTGTTTTTGTATTCTTTGATATTTATAATGGTTTCCCCCTCATTTTGTATTTATATTTCCTTGGTCTCTTTGTGTTTTCTTGTTTTGTACTTCTTAAGCACATGTTGGAGGTTAATACCTGTTTTACTCTGAAGATTAGTTTTGCTCCCTGTCTGTCCTCCCTTGATTCCCTGGTTGCTTTTACCTTTTGTTGATTAGTTTTCACGTCTCACTTGTCCCATCCCCCCATCAGTCCTCTATGTATAAATAATCCTGATTACACTTTTTCTGCTGTTGTACTGTCCCGGTAACCCTGGTGATTTTTCCCTGGAAACTTTGGATGTTATTTGTTATCTCGCTGTGGATTTTGTACTTTGAATTTAGCCACGAACCTAAAAAGGTTGGTTTTTGTTTCCTTAGCTTTTGCATATGGGTCCTTTAGTAACAACCATAGTAATACTTTAGCAGATAAAATGCAGATATCCAATGTTTGGATCCACTGTGCATCTTTGTCATGTCAAAATATTTTTGAAAATTACTGATGATTTATTTGAAATGTTGTCCAGCTGAATTAAATTTTATTTAGTGACTTTTTGAGTAACTTGTGTCGTGTTCAGGGTGCTCCCCACCTCTCAACCAGGGCCCTATACTACAAAGCAAGATCAACATACCCAAGCTATCTTTCCGTTATCTGGAGTCACTTAAACTAACACTGGCAATTCGGATAAGCATTCAGCGAATCTGGTTATCAACTCGCTAAGTAAACCCATAGTTTCCCCTGCTTGCTGACATGAAAGTGGCAGCATCTGACTCACTTATGGGTACTGAGAGCAGAGCGGCTAATTTTGAAAGGAAGGTGAAAACTATAATATTAGAAACATATTATTAATCAAAGTTTTATATTTTCTAATTAATTTTTATTTTTATTTCATTTTGACTTTTCACTTTAAATTCATTTTAATGTCAGTTAACTTGGAGAGGATTTGTTTCAGATTAGCTTTTAATGTTTGAAAATGTTTCAGTTTAGTTTTTATTAGTTTCAGGATATTTTCTATTTATATTTCAGGATATTAATCTAAGGCTATTTCCTCTATATTTTTATTTTAAAAATTAATTTATCATTTTTTCCCCAAAAGTCTTTTTATTTTTATTTTAGTTAAATAAAATGCTTTTTCAAATCTAGCTTCAGTTTTCAGTTTAGCTTTAGATTACTATAATAACTGTCATAAAACAGCTGTGGCAGGCAGGAAGAAGGACCCAAATGCAGAACTCAAATACGGAGATGAACTGAAGGAGGCTGCTTTATTGCAGTGGCATAACTTACACAAAAAAACACTTACAAAACCAAACCAAAACCTAGAAACCAGAAACTAATAACAAAACACTAGGAAACTAGGGATGGTGATCTCAGGAAGCACAACAGGAGAAACCCACACAGCATGAGGGGACAACACGACACTGACAGAGAGAAACACGGGGCTAAAATACACTGAGGGATAACGAGGGAATGGGACACAGGAGGAGAGCACAGCTGG
>VUQG01007538.1:7706-30417 GCA_015106755.1 Etia nguti
TCTTCTTTCGGACCATCAGCGAAGTTGATGCTGGAGCTCCGTAAAGAACCACAGCATGTTCCCCCGAAGAACTACCCCACTGAGGGGACGATCAGCCTACAGTAACGGTCTGCATCCACAGCCACCTGTGCCCCAGAGCTACGATTACAACCACCAAAGTCTGCCAGGTGTCAACAGGTGAGTCCTGTGAATGAAAAACTCGAGTATCAGTGTCGGGGGTGTACTAGACAGCAGCTGCTTCAAGATGAACTGGAACTGAGCTGTGGTGGCCATTTCCTGTTGTGTGTCGGTGTGTTTTGTTTAGAGCTGCAAGGGCTGGTTGATTAATGTTGATATTATTGATAAGTGGTTCAATTGTAATTGGCACCTTTGTTATCGTTGAATAAGCACTGTAGTCATTTAAAAAGAAAAAAAGTGAAAGAAGATGGTAGTTTCCTGTACATGAGAATAGGATAATTTTTCTTTTTACTTGATAGAAAACTGATTATATAAATATGGATTCTGGTGCTCAGACAAAACACAACATTTTTAAATGGCCCACTGGTCTTCTGGGAATTACTACAGGCAGTGTTTATCAATTTTATTATAGTGAACTTAATTTAAAACTCTTGATGTGGGGAAACTGAGCTGAAGTCAAATGAAAACTCAAATGTTGTTGTGTACTGATAACACTAACTAAATTAAAATTTAAAAATGATCCACAACAGGAATTTTTCATCAAATTTGTCCAAGCAACAAGAGAGGACGCATATATTCAGTGTACACTCACCAGCCACTTTATTGGGTACACCTGTTTGAGGCTTGTTAATGTAAATTAAAACCTAATCAGCCAATCATATGGCAGCAGCTCAATGCATTTAAACTTTTAGACGTTGTTCAGATGACCCGCTGAAGATCAAAGTGAACATCAGAATAAGGAAGAAAGGTTATTTAAGTGACTTTGAACATGGCATGGCATGTTGGTGCCAGACGGGCTGGTCTGAGTATTTCACAACCTCCTGATCTGCTGGGATTTTCCCACACAATCATGTCTAGGATTTACAGAGAACGGCCCGAAAAAGAGAAAATGGCCAGACTACTTTGAGCTGATAAGAAGCCGACAGCAACTCAAATAACAAGGTTTGCAGAAGAGAATCTCTGAATGTACAACGCATCACACCTAACAGCAGCTGGGTTACAACAGCAGAAGACCGCAATGGGCGCGACTTCATTCAGTTTAGAACAGGCAATTGTAGCTACAATTTCCATGGGTTCACCAAAATTGGACAACAGAAGACTTGCAAAATGCTGAAACATCTGATGAGCCTGTTTCTGCTGTTACATTCAAATGGGAGGCTCAGAAAGCATGAAAGCATGGCCCCATCCTGCCTTGTATCAATGGTTTATGCTAAGGGTGGTGTAATAGTGTGGGCATATTTTCTTGGCACATTTTGGGCCTCTTAGTATGAACTGAGCATCATTTAAACACCACAGCCTACCTGAGTATTGGTGCCGAGTGCTTCATCCCTTTACCACAGTGTACACGTATGGTAGCTACTTCCAGCAGGATAACAAACCATGTCACAAAGCTTAAATCATCTTAAACGGTTTCTTGAACATGACAGTGAGTTCACTGTTCTCCAATAGTCTCCACAGTTTTCAGATCTTAATCCAATAGAGCACCTTTGGGATGTGGTGGAACAGGAGATTCACTTTTCGGATGTGCAGCTGACAAATCTGCAGCAACGGTGTGATCCTGTCATGTCAATATGAACCACAATCTCTGAAGAATATTTTCAGTACCTTGTTGAATCTATGCCATTAAAGAATTTTTGGAGTCCTGAAGGCAAAAAAAGGGGTCCAACCCAGTGCTAGCAAGGTTAACTTATGCAGTGGCTGGTGAGTTTGTATGTTAAGTGTTGCTAAGTATAGTATCTCTTGAGATTGAGATGTCAGCATACCTACATTCCTCTGAACTTCTAAAGTCTTGCTCCTGACAAGCACCAACCATATTATAAATATATCCATCCACTTTTCTAACCGCTTATCCACTTCAGGGCAGTAGTGGGGGCTGGAGTCTTTTCCACTTGTCATTGGGTAACAAAGAGAAGCAGACAACCGTTCACACTTACATGTCTGTCTTTGGACTGCGGGAAAAAGTCGGAGTACCCAGAGAGAACATGGAAACTCCATACAGAACAGCTCCATGGGTTTGAACTCACAATGACTTTCCAAATAATAAAAAAAAACATGTTAACTCTGGGGTTTTAAAATTTGGAGTCATTTGAAATGCAAAATCCTTATTTTAAATTTAAAAAGGCAATAATAAATATTGCATTCTAACTTTTATCACATTTGTTAAGGACCGAGCCCAGGCATCTCGCTCTGTATGGATTCATGCTTTGTGGCACCCGAATGAAAGAAAACAAGGAAACTGAAAAGTTACCTTTTTTCATCATTTATTAGTGGTTGCTTGTTTTAGACTTTTGTGTTCTGTGCAGTAAAATGTGCATATGTGTTTTTGTAAGCTTTCATGCTCCTAGACTTGAGAGATTGCCTTCTTATGAATGGAACACCCCACCATCCACCTCTACTGTTCAGCCTCGTCACGTGCCAGCTATGATCAATGGGCGCAAGTATGTCACGTATTGCCATTTATCGATCAAAGAATAACCCACATTTGTCTAAGTCCGTTGCCTTTTACATGCCTTATCACCTTTCTTTGTCTTTGTGCTTCTTCCAGGAGGCAGAATGATCAGTTCAACGCTCATCATGTGAAGCGCCAACGTGTTGACACCCCCAGCCACCACTTAAGTACCCCACCTTTAATTCACAGCCCACCTCCACATCATCGTCCCGACCGAGCAGTGGCAGAGCCCTCAAGATCATCCCTCACTGGTTTTGATCACTCTTATCCCGGCCCTAACTTAGACGTCCACCCTCAGGTACCCGCCGTGCTGGAAAGCTTCAGCAGTCTGCGTGCCAGCGCTACGGAAAGGGTAAATTAAGAAGGACTTAGTCTTTATCTGATAAACATGAAGTCTGAGCATGTTTACGTGTAGATATGTTTGGTTTAGTCAGCGTCACATGTTTATGTGCCCTCAGCTGAGTTGTCAGATGGTGGAGCTGTTTGAGGCGTGCCAGCAACAGCCTTCAGATTTGGAGCGGAAGGAGGTGTGCCGCACTCGTCTGCAACAAGACATACAGCAAATCTTTCCATGTATGTATGAACTGTACATCCACATTCTGCTCTGCCTTGCTGCTTTGATTTTTATTCACCACGTGCGTTTCTCACAGTGGCGCGGCTTTACTTGACTGGATCGTCCATGAACGGATTGGGCTGCCGGTGCAGCGATGCTGATATATGCCTGGTTATCAATGGAAATGTAACTATCTTTGTTTCTGTACTGTAAATGTCATGGAAATGTGTAAAATGTACAGTCATAGATGCCGACTTCCTCTTCAACACTTGTAGTGTTCCTTCTTTTTGTTCCAGAAAAAGCCTGATCCTCTTCGTGTTCTTGCTCGTCTCCTAAAGTTGTTCAAAACCCTCTGTGAGTAATCAAATACCAAATCTATAAAAAGCAGAATTCATTGTTAACTTTTAAACAGTTGTAGACATGTCTATAAACAGTGTCATACTTAGTATTGTGTAAGTCACTATTTCTGCATATATCTAGTAAGTTTTCTTAACCAAAAATACAATTATTGGTGTCCTTTGTGAGCTCTGATATGAAGATTTTCCCTTAGAATTTATGCTTGTGTCACTAGGGGGAGCTGTTCACTTAGGCAAAAATGGGTTTCTGTTTATAGAAAACGAAAACAAATGACAATGGATCTCATGATATTTGTTTTGATTTTCAGCTTATGTAGAGAGGAATCAGCTGATCAGAGCCAAAGTGCCAATCCTCAGGTTCAGGGAGAAAGGCAGGTGAGAGCAAAGCAGTTGCTGGAGCAGTCATCATCAAATCAGAAAGCAGATTTATGATGTTTATGATTCTCTCCGGTCTTCATTCCGTAGTGATCTGGAGTTTGATCTGAATGTCAACAACACAGTGGGCATCAGGAATACATTCCTTCTGAGGAGTTACGCCTATGGTGGGTGAGATGGTCAATAAGACCAATTTTGTTCATGGCAGCAGCTTTTCAAACCTCAGCTCTGCCTGTGATCGTGTGTTTTTAATCCAGCTATAAGCAACGTATCGGTTACTTGTTCTGACATGCTGTGTTTGTGTGGTCTCTCTTTCAGCTGATCTCAGGGTAAGACCCATGATCCTCGTCATCAAGAAATGGGCACGGTACAATAATATCAATGATGCCAGCAAAGGAACATTAAGCAGCTACACGCTGGTGCTGATGGTCCTGCACTACCTCCAGAGTCAGTACAGTCACACGTGCAGAAAAGATTCCTCCCACTTGTTCTTTTGGATTAGACTGACTCGATTTGTATATGATGTGTTTTCTGTAGCTCTTAGTGAACCTGTCCTCCCATCTCTACAGAGGGACTACCCAGTAAGTATCTTCTTTGCATTTTGAGTCAGCGAAATCTCTTTTTGACAATCTTGTTTTCATTTAAAGCCGTTTATAAACGATATTCTTTTTCTTTTGTAACCTACCGCTTAGTAAGATAGTTAGCTACTTGACACACTGCTTAAAGAATCTCTAATGGCTCAGTCACACTAGAGAAAAATAGGACGAAAACTGTGATCAGACCAGCTGCAGTCACTCTAAGACAGGCAGGTGAAGGTTTGCAAATAAGTGCCATCTAATTTATAAATGCAGACAGACATGCCAACATGTTGCTGGCAGTGTGAGTCAGATTGTGCCAGCAAGTGCAACTCGTCCGTGATGAGTTTCTTTCGGATAGTGGATTCAACTCAACTGGTTGCATTCTGGTTATATTCCTATATAAAAGCAAGGTTTCCAAGTGTGTGTAACAAAGGAAACATCCAAAAGTCTCCTTCACTGCTTTCCTTATTATGTTTTTTTGTCCCGTGTCTTGATTTTAACAGGAGTCATTTAATCCTTTAATGAACCTGGACACGGTTCCAGAGGGACCCAAACGCATCCCTCCCTACGTCTCGAGAAACCAGACCTCTTTGGGGGAGCTGCTTTTAGGATTTCTCAAGTACTATGCCACAGAGTTCAGGTATCTTCCGATGAGTATCATGTTGAGTGGCTCTTTACCGTGTTGATTTTCTTGCTCCCATTCTTCATCTCCAACTCTCCTGGCCAACTCCTCCTCCCTCTCAGTCCTCCGTTTCTCCTCGCTGTCTTCTGTCCCGCTTCCTCCTCCCTGGTTTCATGTTTCTTGCTGAGGGGCAGGAGCAGGTGAGACCTTTGGCCTTACACAGCACTACCATGACATACCATGATCCCTGTGTTTGCAGTGTGTTACCACACCACCCCAAAGTGAAAAATCAGACTAAAATTCAAGGCGGAGACCGTTTATAGTGTCAGTCAGGGGCTAATTCATATATACATACATATATGTGTATATATTTATGTCATTTATTTATTTTTGTCTTATTTTTTTCAAAAACTGTGTCAAATGTTTTGTTCCTGTAATTTACTGTACCTATCTGGTGTTGCCTGCTACATGGTTATGTGACCCGCTTGTAATTCTGAAAAAATAAGGGCTAGGTTTTGTTTTTTCTGTGTCTTCATGACTTAAACTAAAGCTATCTCATGCTTGGAAGAAACTTAATCTGTCTGCACTCTGTTTAGAATAAAGTATGGATGTGAAGTATGCAAAGGCACTGCTATAGTCTTTGAGGCGCTTGAAGATTGCGTTAAAGTTCAGTCAAATGAGCACTGAGTGTAATCCCTTTCCTCTTGTTGTCTTTGTCTTGCAGGTGGGATAAACAGGTGATCTCTGTTCGAGAAGCCAGAGTGTTCCCTAAGAGCAATTCTCAAGAGTGGAATAACAAATTCATATGTGTGGAAGGTATGCAGTTTTTTGGAAATAACAGGCCACGGCCCCCACCATTTAACATTAGCATCGCTGTGAGAAATGTCCACAGTAATCCAACAGTGACTCCTTTTGTTTCAGAGCCTTTTGAAAGAAATAACGTCGCCAGGGCCGTCCACGAGAAGCTCAAGTTCGATGCCATTAAAGCGAAGTTTGCTGAGGTACGTTGGAGTTTTGATAACTGTGCTCGCTCTTCATTCTCCAAGCTGCTGTGGGCCAGATATGAGTTATTCATAATCTGCTTCTGTCTCCTCAGTCGTGTCGGTTACTACACGAGAGGAAGGAGCTGAACTCGATCCTCCCTTTCAGAGCCATCATGATTAAGGAGTCATCCAGGGGATGAGAGATTCCTCTAATTAGACGAGCTAACTGGTGTCCTCTACCTCAAGACCGTCTCCTGAAGCAATGCAAGAACTTATGGATGTTCTGAGAGAGAAACCCTGCTGCCCTGGCACCTTCACGGCCGCTTCCGTATCTGTGTTTTCTGTGGCTGTAATATTCAAAACGTATCACCGACTTTCAAATGCATTGCTGTCAAATTTGTGTAACGGAGGATAATGCAGTATTTGAGGAAAATGTGTTTTATAGAGACGCTAGAGGCCTCTGAAATTAAAATCCTCTTACCTAAACTTATGACGGAAAAATGCTGAAGCTGTTATAAGAGATGGATATTGCTGCTATATGGCCCGTTTTCCCTGCAGGGAATATGTTTATCAATGAATTGGGAGATGACTTTTATGTAAAGTTAGCTTATATGGAAGCAGCAGCGTTTTATTTTGAAAGGCGAGTACCAGCCACTAATCTCGGTTAAATTTCCACATTATTAGAGCCATACTGCACAGCGTTGTATTTAAAAACGGTTAATCTCTGCCACGTATTTACATGTACAGCCTATCACGTTTCTGTCTGGAACAACTTGTAACATCAAAGTTTATTTTTTATTTTTATAGGTCAATAGTGAGAATATGGTGGATTTAAACACTTCAGACACTTTTTGCTTAAAGCCGCATTAATGGCCCTCTAGTTTCCCACCCTCACCGCCTAAAGCTTAAGTCTGTGTTGTAATTTGAAGTGCCCTTATTATGCTCATTTAAAGGCTCCTAAATGTAATTTGGTTCTGCTAAAATTCTTTATGTGCTTCTAAGTGCAAAAGAAATCTCCTACTGCTTTGCTGCCTCTGTCTGAAACACACCTTTTGTTGTCTGGACTGCATAAAAATTCTCGTATTCACTCTTGCAGCCAACTGCAGAATATTTGGTGTTCGATTTCTCGTAGCTGAAACATTTTATAGCTGGCTACCAAAAGCGGCTCTAGAGACGAAATGAAAGCGTACGTACTGCAAGCAGCTGTCTGCGCCTGGACTTAATCAGGTCCTCACTGTTTGTCTGAGGGCATATCAGACTAGCCAGTTTGTTACCTAGTGATGTAGATAAGTAACTGTAGAAAAGCCTGGATTGCAAATGAGGCGTTTCAGGCAGTTAAGCAGCTGCGTTTTTGGCTGTTGTAACTTTGCAAACCTTTTATATGCACACAAACCTTTCAACAGACTTAAGGAAACCCCCAAAGCACGATAAGGGTACTTTTAAGTCACTCGAGGGCTGCAAAGAGGCCAGACTCTAGATTTTCCCCCTTCCTGTAATAATTGGTCCATATGTCCTGCATCAAGAACTCATTGTCTGGTGTAAAGGCTGTGCGGTGTCATTTTAGAAATGTACTTGATTTATTTGGGCAAAAACGCCTGTTGTCCACTCATGTTTGGATTACTTATAAGTTATTTAAAGAATTTACACTTTGGAGTGTAGATTTGTCTTTTCTTTCCTCTTTTTGTACATTTTGTGAAATACTGACTTTTAAATGTTTATTTAAAAAAAAAAAATTAAATCTCTAAAGATGTATGATTGTTTTCAATGTATATTTTGGAGCCTCATGTCCACTGAAATCTTGGCTATGCAAATAGAAGTGCCAAAAAAGATTAAATTGTACACGGGCTTCTTTTTGGGGGGTGGGGAGGTGTTGTTCGTATTCACATGTCAGCACATTTGAAAATGTAACCAGCAAATTAAGGTTTAGGGACGTTTTTTCTATAAATACCTTGCAAATGTTTTGAGCCACCTTTCATTTCTTTATATTTTGTTTCCGAGGAGCCAGACTTTCTTGAGCGATAGTTGTCCAGGTTTTCTGGAGGTCTTTCAAGGGGTTTTTTTTCCCTTTGGACATTTGCTGCTTTTTCATCCATTTTCCCCCTGGTTTCTTTTTTTATGTTGTTGTTGATTGACTTAACACTGATATATGAATAATTAAAAATCACACCTACCTTAGGGGATGAACCAGTGTTGTGTCTACTTAAAACAGACAATTTAGAAAAGACTGAATCAATACAAGCAAATTTATGCATGGTGTGCAGTGTGCCCTTAAAAATTTTGAGGAAAATGGACAAGTACAGGATCAAAGAAGAATTTGTAGACCTAAAAATATGTATATGTATCTACAGCAGACTAACAGTATCTGAATGCCATGGGAGAAATGCATCTGGCCCTTCAGTTTATACATCTACTGATCACTAAAGCCTTATCAGAAATGCTCTGGTGACTGTCAAGAAACCATTCATAAGGAAAGGAAACGGGGAGAAAAGGCTGAGCTATGCCAAATGAACAAGAACTTGACTGTAAATCAGTGGCAACAGGTCAAAAATTTGAAATTTTGCATTCAAGTTCCAAATTGTTATCAATATGCACAGAGGAGTTCAGGAGAGAGGTACAACATTGAGGGTCTAAAGCCATTTGTAAAACACAGTGGAGGGTCATTTCAGCCAGTGGTGTTGGGGATGGGAACACAGACAAGCAGCCATGCAATACCATCTGGAAACCATCTGATTGGCAACAGCTGCATTTTTCAGCATGAAAATGATCACAAACGTGACAAATGAAGTAAAAGCATACTTGGACAGAAAGCTATCAGTCATGGATTGACAATTCAATAAAATCTCTGCATTTATTTCCCATTTTCCTAGCAAAATATAAGACTTACAAGACTTTTCCTCAACACTGTATTAAGGGAATTTCCCGAGCACAATGATGCAACCATTCAAAGTCATATCATTAACCAGTTATACAATATTTTATATAATCGGCATCAATTAAAATTCAAAATCAGAGATTTTATTCTTGCGCTGTGCTTAATTTGGAACAATCATATCCATAGATGTGACAAGTCAGGTGATCTTTGGTTTCCTCAAGGTAATGCAGTTTATTCACCCTCACTAGTAGCCTTTGTGAGCTTATGTGTATAATTCACCGATCTTTAGAGAAATTGTGATCTTCTTTTTGTATTATATTATTTTCAGCCTCCTCTGGCAGCAGTGTGCCACTTGCTTTTTGTTCTGTGGTTTGATGCCCTATTACAACTTGTTTTATGACTCCTGTATAGTTCTGGTCAGCGGTTAGATACCTTACAAGATATGTGGGTGCGTGTGTGTGTGTTGCCACCCTTAGCAGGGGGGCAGGGGTAATGTTTCAGCACATGGCCTATATTTAACTTGGGGAAGGGGATTTTTAACGTAAAGTCATATTGCCTCTGTCAGCTGCCACTGGCACACACAAAGGTGCAGTGAAACACTGCTTTTTTAAAATTTTGAAACTCTAAATTCTTCTTAATGTTTGCTGTTTGTGTGTTTGACTCAGTCTCTGCTGATACTTACCCCCACCAATTGCTTTGCCCTTGTCTTACTTGACTCCCCACTTTTCATTCCCGGCTCTGTCTATTTCTGTCCCTCGCTGAGTCAGATGGACGTCTCCCAACTTAGAATGACACAAACAGGCGGACCGACTACCAATTCAGAGTGACTCAAAACATCAAGAGGACTCTAAAAAACAATACTTGGAGTTGAAAAGAGAAGATTTTTAGGAAATTACCAAGATGGACGAATGTGAGAGTCTGTATTCGGAGATGACGGAGCTGCAGGAGTTTCAGTGTGAAGCTTCAGATGTCATGAGCCAGGACGATGAAGATGAATTGGAAGAACTACAAAACAGGTGCTTTAAAAAAAAAAATCTGAATAACCTAATTTTTGTTCGTATTATCTCTTTTTAGAGTGATTTTTTAAAATGTTAGCCCTTTCTCTCTGGACTTCTTAGCATCAAATAATTTGTTATAAACAAGGAAAGGAGAAGTTGTGGCTTATCCCTATCTGGAAAACATAAAATTCCATTAATCTCCATTAATCTAACTTAACACCTTAAATAATCATCTAAAGAACTGTCAGTGTGGCAGCTATATCAATGTTCGATACTGTTCACCACTCCATGTTTTACATCTCAGTTTTATACTAGTTTCCTCTACTTATTCTTGGCATTTCATAAATAGTAGAAGACACTGATATGTTGGATGCAACCCAGAAGGCCAGGCATCGCTTTTCTAATATTACATGAATGACGCCTTGGGACGTCACTTTTCAGGGGGCTCAGATGTATTCATAGCCGGAGGGGTGGCTCAGAGAGCATCAGATCATTATTTTTTTCAGATCATCACTCTCACTGGCAGCTCGACACCAAACACCTGGTCTAATGCTGGAGATCTGCATATCTCAAGTGATCATCTTCAGAAAAGATTAACTGGTGTTACCATGTTTTCATCTTAGATTAACTCAGCTGCTTCGGTGGTGCAAAATATTGCTCGAATATGTTTTCATTTGATTAATTGCTTTGTCCTCAGCTTGTATTTCCATGAGCTGTGCCAAAAAGATCTCCTCTTGCAGTCAGACTGTTTAGTCATGCCTTTCCTTCCTCCCTCCTCATTCCTCTCACTCTGTCAATTCCTCTCTCCTTCAGTCTCCGAGAAGTTGTCCAGGACCCATCGGTGAAGCCCAAGCTCCAATGCCTAATGGTGGATCCGTCGTTCTCGATGGTAACAGTTCAGAGCGAGGACAGTGGTATTGTTTGGGAGACGGCCTCTAGCCGCTGCTCTACTCCGTGGGCCTCTGAGACGAGCTCCATCTCTGAAGCTTACAGCATGGAGGGCTCCGGAGCTGCAGGAAAGATCACCATAGTCTTTGATGAGGAGAAAGTAGTCCGCAGGAGGACGAGGTCTGGAGGAAGAAGCAGTAGGCTCGGGGACAGGCTGAGCCGACCTGGTAGCTCAAGATCGGCTTCAGCTCTAGGAGTGGAGAGACCAGAGATGGCAGAGGTTTCACTTCCCAATGTCAAGCAGGAAAATACCAAAACAGAGACGGACTTGGAGGAAATCAAAAGCAAAGATCAGCAGCTTTTTAGTTTGATTTCAGAGGGCTATGAGATTCTCAACATTAGAGTCCCCTCTAAACTACCCACTGTGGACGAGGAGGAGAGTACAGAGCTGCAGGACAATTTGTCTTATCTGGATCAGACTCCAAAGATCAAGTCCCATAACCACCGTGAGTGGACGTTGCAAGATAACCAAGTCCTGCCAGAGGGGGAGGAAATACTAGAATACCAGGAGGTACTTTTCTGTTTCTTTTGAAAGATTGTTATAATGAACTTTTTAATCTTTATTATGTTTCATTTGTAAGTTTAAGTGTTACAGTGCACTGTTTGGATTGAGATGCTGATTTTAATTTCTCCACAGCCCTCAAAGCAAGATTCTTCTCAGCCATCAGCAGGCACAGAGCTTGGACACACACCCACTCAGAGAGAAAGCACCAGTGACATCGACTATTTCGAGAAGTTTACCCTTTTGGATGTGGTGGCTCCTGGAGAACAAGCAGAGCTGCAGGAGGAGGTTAAACAGCCCGCAGCAAAACTCCAAGCTGAGGAACAAAAGCCTGCTAGAGAAACAGCCACAGGCGCCGCCTCTGCATCTGAGGACTCTTTTGTGTTTGTTTCGGATGTTGATATAGTTGGGGAACACCTTGATGAGGTCTTTTATGGAGAAGGACTTCCTGCTGATGCACTACATCAGAGAGAAGAGGACAAGACTGAGAGCCAAGGAGGGATGAGAAGCAGACGAGAAAGCCAGAGGTCAACAAAGGGGAGCGGATCAGTGTTGTTTGAGAGTGAAGAGACCACTCTCACGCCCATCTTTATCTCTGCTGGACCTCCTAAGATCATTGACCCGATCCTGCTGGAGGAGCCCACTGCCATGTCCTTCATGTACTCTGACCTTTACGAGGATGCTGTGGGTGAGAGGAGGAAGAGTGATGAGGAATACTCTGAGGCAGAGAGCGTGGCATCTGAGAAGTCTTACAGGAGACGTTTGTCAGATTCAGAGGAGGCAGATGGGTACCTGGAGAAGTTCATTTTAAAAGACGAGACTCCTACGCTGGATGTTCAACCAGAGTCCGTGGCCAGTGAGAGTGAAGGAAGGATGATGTGGCCGCAGAGTAAGTTTGAAATGACAGGATGTCTAATACGAGTGCCAGCAGAAGAAAAGAAAGAAAAGGTAAAGAAGGAGGAACCAGAGGAGCAGCAAGTCGGTGTTGGAGACAGGAGTGAAGATTTGCATGAGCAAAGAGGAGTAGATAGTGGAAAAGATAAAGAACCAGAGGAAGTGCAACTCTCTGAGGCTACTCAGGAGGAGACTATAGGAGTGACCTCGGAAGATTCAGGTCAGGAGTCTAAACCACTGGAGAAAAAAATGGAAGATCAACAAATGAGGCTTGAAGTTAAGACAGACAAAACCGAGTCTTCTGAGTGCAGCTCAGCAAAGCCACTTCCTGAAACTCACCAGGTGGACTGTAAAGTAGACCATACACAACAGAGTGAGGGTCATCAGAAAAAAGAAGAAAAAAAGTCTGAGCAAAGCTGTACTGAACCCGAGCTTGCCTGTGAGGAGGTGTCAGAAAAGACTGATGAAAAGACACTTGTAGTGCGTGCAGATGTAGAAGCACCTGTAAGCAGTGAGCTGCCTCCTGCGGTCATTAAATCTGAAGCACAAGCAGAAACCTGGACGACGAGTTTGTCTGAGGAGGTTGTTTCTGACACCAAAATAGAGTCTGCTGATGAAGAACTAGTGACCAAAGCAGAGGCCTTAGCTGAAGTGAAGGAACCTGAGACTATAACACAGGAAACATTCACTCTGGCTGAACCCTTGGCTCAAACACCAGCATCAGAGCACAAAGAGGCCGAAGATGTTGGACCTGTTGAGGTTATCACGGACTGTGATGCTGCAGTGCACACTGTTGTGGAGGTAACAGAAAAAGCAGTGAATGAAAAAGAGATTCAAACCCAAGTTTGTGTTGATCTTCAGGAAATGAGAAGTATTCCTAAAGAACACGAACCTCTGACAGAGGAAACTACTGCTGAGGACAAGTTGGATAAAGAAGAGTTAGAGGTCACAGCCACGTGCAGTGAAGTAACCAAACCTGTGTCAAAAGCAGTCATGACAGATGCAGATGAGAAACTTCATGTAACCCTTGAAACTGAGCAGAAGCAACAAGACATGACTGATGGTGAATCAGACAAAACAAACTCTAAAGTACCGGCAGAGACCAGTAGGACTTTGGTTCAGGACATAGTGACTGTAGGTGATGAGCTAATCCTCCTCGTCCCCAAAGGAGAAGCTGTAGAGATGGATATAGAGATCAGTCAGTGGTCAGAGAAAGATACGGTTCCTCTCCCTGAGTCTAACAGCACAGCTGAACTTCAGGCACCAGTAGAAGAAACGATGATGGAGCCTCAAGTCAAAGTAGAACCAGAAAGCTCTGCAGAAGAAAAAGAAGAAACCAGGAATGATTTCGATATAGACTATTCGCCACCTGCACCTGTAGAGGAAGCTGACTCCAAGGAGGCAAAGATGCAGAGACCCCTGGAAGAAGACAAAATCATCTTTTCTCCCCATGATGATTCATATGAAAAGCACAGAGAGGACATACATCCTGAACAGATAGATGTAGGACAGACGGCAGAGATCCACAAGATGGAAGAAACGAGCATTATTAAAGAAGATCTAGTTCCACATGTTGATCTGCACAGAGAGGATGTTGAGCAACAAATGGAGCAAGATTGGGGATTTGCAGAGAGCCCAGATGTGCCTGATGTTGAGGTGGAATATGAGGTAATATCTAAACAGGATGCAAAAGAGATGCCAGAACCTGAAACACAGAGAGATGTGGCTGGGCTATTACCAGAGTCTATTCTGAAGAAAGAAGAGGATGAAGAGATGGAGGTAGAGAAGGTAGATTATTTCCCAGAAGAAGAAGAAGAAATGATCGAGGCTGACTATGAAATAATCGACGCAGAGGAGGAAATCCAGGCCCAGTTAGCTGCTGAGCTACAGGGTATGGACTGGTTCTGTCTCACCTGTGGATTTCTGCTATCAGAGAAAGACTGCATGTCTGGAGAGCATCACAGACACGATGTGACTGCCGTGGATACGGCCTACGAAGAAATAAAGGTAATCTAATATTGAAGCTGAACTACACATGCTGGGCAGCACAGTGGAGCAGCGGTTAGCACTATTGCCTCACAGCAAGAAGGTTATCTGTGTGAAGTTTGGATGTTCTCCCCATGTCTGGTTCTCTCTGGGAACTCCAGCTTCCTCCCACAGTCCAAAGACATGCAGTTAGCGGGGTTAGGTTAATTGGTGGTTCTAAAATACCCGTAGGTGTGAATTTGAATGGGCATCTGTCCAGAGTGTGCTCTGCCTTTCGCCCTATGGCAGCTGGGATAGGACCTACATCATACAACTGGTGTTGATGTAATTACTCTCTGTGGTACCTCACCTGATTTTGTCTGAAACAACATGTAAGGGGTTACCTAGCCTACAGTGGTTATTTCCTAAAGCCTGAAAACAAAGCCAAGAGCAGTATTCAGGATATAGTCTCCTTTCTGAACTACGATATAGAGTGCAATACAAAAAGTGGCACAGCATCATGAACTGAACAAAGCAGAACACCAGTTTTTATACCAAAAAATCAAATCACAATTTTTTATTTTGCTATTTCTCTGGTTCTAGAAGGTCAAAGTGGCTCCCGGCTGTTTCATCATTCAAACACGTAGCTGCTGACACGGCACAAAAACCACACTCGTCACTGACGAGTACTGCAATCAAATAGCAGCTCATTATCCTACATCTCACCAGTGTTATGAACTCTTGTTATGAACATCACACATTTTACGGGCATTAGTGTATAATAAACCGGTCTTAAATTAGTCAACATTTCCATTCAATGCCAACAGGCCACCGCTTCTCAGGCTGCAGCCAAGCACATTGAATTGTTGTGATGCAATGCTCTGCTTTGATCGGTGCAAAGGTCCGGTGTGACATCATCACGTAGAGAATGATATGCGATCCGTTCACACACACACACACACACACAAACATGCACTTTCCTCTCTCGCTGTACCTCTGGGTGAGCTTAGGGTCAGCCATCACATGTGGAAATGAAACGTTCTAACAATCAGCTATTTTAGTCTTTTTCCTCAAATTAAAATGTAAACAAACACGTGTTTTTAGCCTGCAGTTTCAAGACACATTTTATTGCAACAATTAGAGAAAACTCCTAGACACACACGCCACTAAGAGATAAGTTATTTAGGCTTTTCTGTGTGGTCTGTCAGGAAACACCTGACAACAGGAGAGGGGTATGTCAAACTTCTGGCAGTTAAATGAAGAGAAAGTTGGAACAATTTTAAGAAAGATTGAATGTCATTTCCAGCTGATATTTGAACCAGGTCTTGAGGATGTGTGATCTGCCTTATTTATGTGAAGTATTGACAGCTGTAGAGAGTAAACAACATAAAGATCAAAAGAGCAACGCTCTAATCTAAGTCTGACTTCAGCACCAAGAAGTGTAGTATATTCAAGTACTCCACAGAGGAGGAAAATTGATCCTGGCATGTTCACCAAGGAAACTTAGCAAACCTGTGTCCGGTCCAGTTCTCCAAGCTAGAAATTACATTGCACTGCTTCACTTCTTCATGCACAGGAGCCTGTTTGTCAAACACATGTTAAACTGCTCTGTAATGTTATAAATCTGCTCTTAGATGAGAAATTCATGGCATTCAGAAAAATAAGGACTGTCTTATTTTAAGAATAAAAACTTAGCCAGCTGACCCCCAGACTAATTTAGAACTAAGATGTCAGGGCCCATAATTTGTGGTTGAATATTATAGAGACAGCAGTGTGAAGGGAAATACCTTTTCAAGACCACAGTTACTTCTTTGAAAATTTACTGTGGTGATGATTGCTAATAATTCAAAGAAGTGAATCTTCTTCCTGGAACTGAACAGTCTGATTTGGTTGTTGTTTGGAAAAAAAATCTTAATTGAATACATTCAGACATATGACTAAAGTCTGGCTGTTGGTAAAGCTAAAGGCTATCTCTGTGTGACTAGCCCAAGGTTGTGTGCAGGTATGTTCACACGTTCTCCTTTAAACACCTGTTCTGACTCTTAGCAGTGAGGAGGTTGGTGTCAAGAAGGAGAGAGCAGGGAGCGATCAGTGACCACATCTTGACCCAGTTAAATGTGAGCTGCTTGTGCTGAAGTGGTGACAGGGGATCGCCGCTGCTCTTCTTCCTGGAATAGCCTCTCTGATGGCTCTCCTTGAAGCTGCAGCGGTCTCGTATTTTAACTTCAGGATGAACCTGTTTTATCTCTCTGAATAGTAACAACTTGCGGGAGGGATTTCTTTAATCTTTAAACGAGATGAAGAACTCAACAGAGCAAGTGAGAAGGTGTGACTCACTGAATAAACACATGATATAAATGTATTTTTTCCCCCTTGTTATCGTGACTGAAAAAAAAAAAGCATGTTGTTTTCAGTTGGTTAATAATGTTGTGAAAGATGAAACACCTTCTGTGAAACCCTGGCAGGGATACCAGCCCACAAAGAGATCCGTATGCTTGTTTTTCTGCTAGACTTTATTTAAAACTTTGTAATCTTTCGTGGTTACAAACTCTGATAGAGGTTTGGCTCAGCTTTGGCATCATATGCAAAATATTTCACTTTGCACATTTACAGTATTGTCAGAGTGCTTACAATTGATATTTCAATAAGAAGAGATCACTTGGAAGAACTGAACATCATTTATTGAGATAGAAAAACTTATATATTTAGCGATTAGACTTTGACGATGGTGTTACAAAATCCTGGCAGTGACAGGATTTAGGACAGGACCCCACCGCCCCTGCCCCAAAGTCTAGATGCTGGTGGTGGTGAAGATGATGACTCCATCCAAGAAGGCTTGGATGGAGCTCTAACTGAGGTGTCTGTGAGGTGGAGATGGGGAGGAGAGTCTGAAAGGGAGAATGACGAGAGCACAGATTTAAACCATGCAAAGTGGATGCTGATTGGCTCAAAGAAGGTGGGCAAAAAGATGATTGGACTAGAGTAATGATGTCAGTATTGAGACTGACAGGATGGGAAAGCAGTAGTAATGTAAAGAACAGAAAAGCAGCTGAACACCCAGGAAAGCAGGCAGATGAGTGATTGCAGATCTTCCTTACTGAACTTACACACAAGCTTCATTTAACCTGTAAGTGTTTTTAAAACAGGAGTCGCTGAATGGCTGGATCTCAGAGCTTCAGGGGAGATCTGAGAACATCGAGGACTTGGTGTCAGAGCTGGAGCTGGCCTACAACTCTGTGGAGGTAAAGCATGCTTTAGACGCTCTAAGCAGCACTGTTAGCTCGTGGTAGAGTTTGATCAAAAGCCTCTCTTTGCTGTTCGTCTGGCTCAGGATCAGTTCATAGAGAGCGAGGCGGCCGTGAATGCTCAGAACAAGGAGATGATGGACGTGGTGATGGAGCAGTACAACAACATGTCTGTCAGCATGGAGGAGGAGAAGAAGACCAAGCTGGAGCAGCTCTATGATCAGATTGTCTCCTTCCAGGAGAGCATTGACTCGGCCAAGGCCATTCTGGAGACCGCAAGCAGAGAGGCTGAGACTGAGGCCAGGGTGAGTCCTGAAGCTCCTCGGGTTTATTGCTCATGAGGGTTTGTGTCAAATTTCTAATAAAATCTTCTTCAATCTGCTCCGCCACTAGTCGCCTGAAGACATTCATGCAAGGTAATTTGCTTTCAGTGAAAGATGTGGGAGCGAGTGTGATTTCCCAGGACTTTAGTGGTAACCAGTTTGGCATGCTGCTTGACCTCCAGAACCCTAACCTGTGTAGCATGCCGGTATGCTGGATATTAAAATGCATGAGTGAATTTTTGTTTTATCATTACATATCTAAGAAGCCATGACAAAAGGTCAATAAGTGCTAATTTATTTAACCAAAAACATAAATTTAACACAAAAGGTTTTGCCAAAAGGCGTGGAGGTCAGTATCATCAGAAGACAGATTTATAATTATTCTGATTGCCACAAAATAAAGATCCATGTGGTGTGAGCATGGGTGAGGGTTTCTAACTGATCTACCATAGCATAGAAATTTATAATACATAGGCTGCGTTTCCCAGGCATGGATTAAATGTAATCTTTATAATGGAGATCGTCATTGAATTTTTCTTTTAGGCTTAATCTATGTATAGGAAACTGGATGATAAATTTCAACAGGCGAGCAGATTGCTCACATTTTCCATGCTGATTCACGTTGTGGTTTTATTGTCAGACTTAAAGCAGCTCTGAACTCAGCCTTGACAATGGAGCTGGGTCCCAAGGGACTGCTGGTGTTTGAGGACTACGCCAAGGCCAACACTTCAAGCTCAAACCTTGCACAGCGCAAGGGAATCCCAGGTGGGTCTGCTGTGAGTCTACCCTGTGTTTCCAGATCTCGTGATATAACATGTGCGTATATGTGGCAAAAAGCTTCCTGGTGTGTGTCTCAGTGCCCCAGAGGCCGACACTGCTGCCGCAGGAGCCGGGTTCAGCCACCAGCACCAGCGTCACAGTTTACTGGAAAGTCAACCCTGGAGATATCATAGACTGCTTCCAGGTCTACTGCATGGAGGATCCACAGGGCGGTAAATACTGACAGGATGTTGCTTAAAATGAAAAATTGTGAAAGACTAATAGTTGTAGATCTTTTTAAAAAAAATAATGATGTTCAACAATGAACAAATTAAAAGGTTTCTGATTATATAAATGTAAGGAGATGTTTGTCATCAGGGTTATACTGAGGTGTTTTATATCTGCTGTCGTCCGCAGCTGTGTCAGAGGAGTACCGTGTGACAGTAAAGGAGAGTTACTGTGTCCTGGAGGACCTAGAATCTGATAAGATGTACAAGGTGTGGGTGATGGCTGTCAACTATACTGGCTGCTCTCTGCCCAGCGAGAGACTTACCTTCAGAACTGGTCAGTCTGCACGCCGGACTCATAGCAACACAACTGAGTTGTCTTATAAAAAAGTTGAAGAACTGCTTTCATTTTTTCCTGACATGCTTGACTGAATTCAGATTTCCCTTCTACTATATTAAGACAACATGCTTGGAAGCAGTCTGGCTGTTTGTAGTTTACAGACGAAGCAAGAAAAGTCCTGCAAAGCTGTAAAGGTGTACTTTACATTATAGCCGTCTCTCTCTGGCAGCTCCTTCAGTGCCAGTGATCGACACAGAGCGCTGCAGCGTCCTGTGGGATTCAGCTACTCTGAGGTGGAGCTCAGCAGAACAGAGTCCTGGACAGAGTTACACTTTGGAGTACTGCCGACAGTATGAACTGGAAGGTGAAGGGCTCAGGTGGGTGTTAACCAGACTGGTAAGCACACTGACACATATTACTATACTAGATGTTTATGTAAAATGTATGTTTGTGCATATATTTTGGCTGATGTGACTCCCAGATCCATCTCAGGTATCAAAACCTGTGAACAAAAGATTCTCCTGCAGCCCAGTGAGAATTACCTGTTTTACATCAAAGCTGTGAATGAGGCTGGGGCCAGTGAACAGAGCGAGGCTGCACTCATTTCGACAAAAGGTATCAAGAACACACACTTCATAAATCATGTTTAAAATTTTAAAGGATGTACATGACATCATGGGCATGAATGGTGCGGTAATTTTGTTGCTTTAGATTTCTTTGAATTGTTCTTTTTCCAGGCTCTAATGATTGTACAGCATACATCTTTAATGCCTTACAAGAAAACAAGAATTGTTTTTGGTTTTTCTCTAATCCACATAGGGTCAAAAGTATGCATGCAGGCTTAGCAAGTTGCACCCCAACAGATTTTTTTTGGTAGCCATCAACAAGCTTCTGGTATAATTCTGACTGAATACTTGACTACTCTACTTGGCAGAGTTAATTTAAATTGGTTGGTTTCCTGGCACAGACCCGGCTTTTAACCATGGTCCACAAATTTTCAATAGGGCTGAGGTCAGAGCTTTGGGAAGGCCTTTTCGGAAGCTTCAAGTTAGCCTGCTTTATCCCATGATTTATCGTGCTACCACCACCATGCTTGAGAGCTGGCACAGTGTTCTCAGGTTTGAAAGCCTCACCTTTACTCCTCCAAACATACCTCTTATCATTGTGGCCAGACAGCTCAATCTTTGTCTCATCTGAACATAAACTTTTTCTCCAGAAGGCATTTGGCTTGTCCATGTGGGCGTGTGCAAATTTCAATTGAGCCTGAAGGTGTCAATTTTGGAGCAGGGGTTTCTTTCTTGGTCGGGACCCTCTCAGCCCGTGGCAAAGTAAAACCTCAATGTGAACATTTATGCTGGTGTCCCAGCAAGTTTTCCATGACAGGTTTGTGCTTTGGGGGTTCCTGGGTTGTTCCTGAACATCCAGACCAATTTAATCTCATCTAAGGGTCTTGTTCCACACCTTGGCAAATCTGTGATACTTTTGAATAGCTTTTACTTCTGTACATTTGTTTGAACTGATGATCTTGGAATCAGCAGTTGTTTATAAATGGCCCAAGAGACCTTCCCAACTTGTAGAAAGCTATAATTCCTTGGACTTTGCCACTGTTCTGAATATTGGTCATTGTAATGAGTGCTGTCAAACAAACTACCAGGTGTACCCATTCATGATCCCTAAGGAGAAGTTAATAGGCCTTGAAGTTGAAAGATATAAGTGAATATATGTATATATTGGAGCCTATATGTAATACTTTTAAGCTACTGAATTAGAGAAATCTAAAGTAAATTCAAATTTGTGAACTCAATTCTTGTTTTTTAAAGTCATTAAAGATGTATGCTGTACAAATTCCCAAATGATCATGATGACTTTATGTTCACATCTGTGCAACCACCCTATAAGAATTTCTGCTCCCCTGCTTATGTTTTTATATTCTCTGTTACTTTTGTCTTGAGGGACGAGGTTCCACCTGCTGAAGGCATCAGCTCATCCTGCTCTGCAGCTCTCAGAGAACCAGACCACTCTGCACTATTCCCAGGATACACACAAAACCGCCTCGCTCACAGACACACAGTAAGTGTAACCCAAGAACACATAATGTAGACATTATTAGAAAAACTCTTTTTAAAATCATCGTGTCCTAAAGGTGTCCATCCATCCTGGGTGAGCTGCTCCCAGCACGAGGGATCTACTACTGGGAAACCAATGTGTCACAAAGTACGGCCTACAGACTCGGAGTGGCATACAGCACAGCCAACAGAAACAGCTCACTGGGGGGAAACAGCCTGTCCTGGTGTTTGCAGTGTATTCCCTCACCATCAGGGTAAACATAAGGAATTTTCACACATTGCTGTGATGCTTCTGATAGTTTTGGTCTTTAACTTCCACTTTTCTCTGTCTTTCTGTCCCTCCAGTTTCAGGTATCAGTTACTCCACAATGAAATTCAGTCCAGTGTGTTTGTGACTGAGATGCCTGACCGAGTGGGCACTCTCCTGGACTACCAGCTCGGTCGTCTGTCTTTCTACAATGCCCAAAGTGGTCAGTTATTAGGCACCTTCAGACAGAGCTTCACCCAGCCATGCCAACCCGCTCTGGCTTTGGAGTTGCCTGGCAGCCTGGAGCTCAGCATGGTGCCGGTGGTGCCCGAGTTTACCAAGGACAGCTAGCTCTGCTAGTAGCCTGACACAGTGGAGAGTTTACAGGTCACGATGGACTCTTAAAATGTTGAAGAATAATGTAGAAGAGATGATTCCTCTAAACCTAATATATGGGTTTGTGTGCTGTTAGCAGAAGGAAGAACGATCACTTCAAGCATCCTTGGGTTTCTTGAAAGGTGGTATACAAATCTAAGTTATTATTATTAGTACTTCAACCACATAGAGCTTTAAAAGCCAGTTTTCTGCAATTGAATGCAAATTAAATGTGTAATTGGGTAAAAAAAAAATACCAAAAAGGATGCTGTCAATTTAAAAAATAGAGGTTCTATTTCATATGAATGGATTTAAATTAAGCGCTTTGATTTATTTCCCGCATTGATAATTGTGCTGTACTTTGTACACAAAGAAAAATGAAATGTGAAAAATGTTATAATTCTGAACCAAACGTGTGACAATTTTTTACTGTTTTTGTAAAAGTTTTTCTAATTTCACCCAGTTCCTTCAATCCTCACAGATACTGTTAGTAAATGCTCTAATAACATATAGAAGTCGAACACAACCACTGTATGATTTGTCCTTCAACAAATTATTATTCAAGTTTTGGGGTTTTTTGTCACCGCAAAGTTTTAGACTGAGTTTGTGTCTCCAAACATACACTGTGGCACTTTTTAAACTGTTTCATAATGTGAATAGGTTTGTTTTGTGTAAATAGCCTTTTTAAAGACATGCAATCAGTTCTTTGTTTCTTATGTGCGACTGTCAACAAATGCAGATCAGCTGTTTTTCTTCTTCTGTCTTGTAAAAACTGATTTTTCTGGTCTGAATTAACATGATTATTTTTCTATCTGCTCAACTGGACTAATTGGTTTGACTCATTTACCATCCAGCCG
>VUQG01007538.1:30437-58712 GCA_015106755.1 Etia nguti
TACCATCCAGCCGTCTCAGCTGTCACAGAGAGGCAGGGTACACCCTTGACAGGACACCAGTCTGTTGCAGGGGCTGTGGGAGGAAACTCCACATAAACTCCACATAGAAAGGACCCTTCATTTGAACCGAGCACCTCTGTGGTGCAGATGTGTTTTGACTCATTTGCCCACTAAATATGTCACCACTAGAGGGCCTCGGTGCTCCGTTAACTGTATTACTGTCTTTTTAAAAATAATCTTTCTGGAAGTTACGAGAACTGTAAACCTGATCTGAACCAAATGACCACAAAAAGAAACTGATGTCTAATTATTTTCCAGACAAGCTTTTTTTCTTGGTGTTTGTCGCATTTCCACCCATTTGTATTTGTTACTCCATTTAGACTTGTAAATGCCCTTTTATAAGCAGGGTTGTGAGCCAAAAGCCGTCATCACAGCTACATGCTTTTGGAGAGGACATTCGCAGTTATTGCGTCATTATTTTCCAGGCAATCACACCATCCCCCCCCCCCCCCCCCCCCGCCGCTCCCGCTCCCGCTCACCTCTGACACCTTTTATCATTTCTGGGAAAATGGAAAGAGGGAGGGAGGGAGCAGAAACATGGAGGGTACACACATGCAACCCATCAGTGACCAGATGCTCCATGTGATGTGCTGGATTCTTCAGCTGGAGACTGGAGAAAAGCCCTCTGAGAAGGGACAGCCTTCCTGTGGTGGACAACACTCTGCTGGAGCCACCAGATTTCTCTTTGTGCTATTTAGTATTACTTTAAAAAACATATTGTTCTAGCACAGAAAAGCATTAGATGACCAAAATTTCTAACAGGTCCAAAATGTGGTATGTATTTCCAGCTACTGCACCCACTTCCCAAGCCATCCAGGAGAAATCTGAGCAGGATACTCGCCTTCACGTGACTGACTTGGACAATACCTGGAGTCAAGTATGCGTCGTTTCCTCTCAGCTTTTTCTGTGATTAATTTTTTCCAAGCTGAATGCCAAAACCAGACAAAGAGCCCTCTATCCTCCCAACATCTAAACAAATGATCACACAGTCAGTCAGAGAGGTACAGCAGACAACAGAGAAATCTTCTGTAATTGTTACTGGAAAAACCCAAAAGCATGTCTTGATGCGTTGGCTTGGTTTAAGGATGGAGAAAAGATCAGCATTCAGAAGTTAAACAGGATGGCGAGAGTCTGTGAGAAAGTTCTTGTCTGGTGTTAGAAGACATTATTTTGTTGTTCAATCATGCCACAATATTCAACAATACTGAAAAAAAAAGCCAGCAACCATTTTTATCATATATGTATTTTAATAGACACAGATTGTGAGCAACAGAAATTACAAATATAATTTTGGATATATGTATCAAAATGATGAAGGACACAGTTAGCATGTTGACACTTGTACGAGACACGAGCAGTCATGAAGGCACACTTTTCCCTTATGGTCCTTACAAGACGACTGACCGGCATCATACCCCCCCCCCCAGCACATCTGTTTCAGAGCACGGTGCTTTCAAGGGCATGCGGCAATGAAGTGAGTTTTTGAAGGTCTGAGGTGAAGAGAAATCATATAAAGGAATCACACGGAGCAGAAACACTTCATCGAGGGTATTTCTAACTTTGTGGTCCAAATTAGAGTGTTTAAAAAAAACAAACAAGATAACTAATGAGACATTCCCAAACACTTCAGTCTGTGGCACAGGAAATTATAACAGCACAAAATTGAAACAAACTAACTGAGCAAAAATGGTAGTGGAAGAAAGAAAATGAAAGCAACAGCAGAAGTGAGTAGATTCTTAAAGCCACATGACATCGTGAACATAAAAAACATGATCCTCGGGTCACGCGCAAACACATTAGTCCCAAATATAATGCATGGATGGCCCTTCTCTTACCTCCGTGTGTCCAGCAACAACATTTTCAACAAGCTGCTCCTTTTTAGAGGAAACAGGAAGTCGATTTCATTGATTATCCTCATAACAATATTTACAACTGTACACGCTGTACACAGCAGAGATGCTGAAAGCAAAGTTAAATAAGTTAAATTAGTTACTCTTATAGTCATCTCTGCACAAACTGTACATTACACCCGTTCAAATGTTAACAGAGTTTATGGAACATTTTAAAGTGGACATGAGGGAGGTACTTAAAGAGATCCTTGGTGGTAAAACATGTTAAGTGCTCTAGCTTAAAAGTGCTCTACTGTAGTGACCGAGGTCTTGGAGGTGTCCTTTAAACGAAACAAAAAAAGAGTGAAAAGGTTCAAAGAAAATCTGCTAAGTGGTCCACATTCAGAGTTTAAACTGTGCTGCTGATTTTCCCTGCTGGACTTTTTCTTTGAACTTTCTGTGTCTTTCTCATCAAGCACCACTTCACAGCAATCCATCGCTGACCACATACATGCACGCTTCTTCTTTTTTTTTTTTTTAAAGCCTCACATGCACTGTCACTTCTCTTCCAGACAAAATCTCTCATCATTATCTTAAAATAGCTTCTTGTATTTATATAGTTATGCTTCCATTTGATTGTTTTGTTTTTTGTTTTTTTTTAGAGTCAGGTTCTGAACAGCACCTTATGTGTGCAGGGTGTTGCTCTGTGATTCCTAGAGATGGGGCAGGATTTAAAGGTCAGGTGTTAGGCAGGAGTAGAGCTCTTTGCACTGGACAGACTGGGTTTGGGCTCTGGTCTGTGGGGTTTGTGCTGTGGGCTGCTGCGCAGGTTATCATCCATCTACACCAAAAGGACGTACAGTTTAGTTAGTGCCCACAAGCACAAGCGAGAAATGAAAAGACACCATAAACACTATTGAGATGGTACCTGCCGAAATCAACCATGAGCCCATGCAAAAGAAGAGAAAAAGGAAAGCAGAAGCACCTTTTCTATCAGATTGGACTCTTTGTTTACAAGCTGAGTTAGTTTCTGGAGGTTGGCATCCATTGCTTCCTGAACAGGTGGGAGAGGACCTGGAGAGAGATCAGGCGAGGGAGCACATACAGAAGAAGAAGAGTAAAAAGTAGAAAGCAGAGAGTAATTGGAACAGGAGCAGTGTTAGACCATTTAACACTCAGAAGTAAAACCAACAGAAGAAAGAAATATGTAAGAAGAATTAAAGTGCTGATGATGTTCTGTGTAAAGATGTTAGTTGTTTCAAGCGCTTCCAAGTAAAAGCTCCACTATAGAGTATTACCAGCTTGTGCAGCAATCTTACAAGGGTGGTCTGAGCTGAAGTAGACTGTGAGTATGTTGTCACAGAAGCATGTAAGGTTATCCAGCTGTCTGAGATGGCTCTGCAGAGGGCTGCTGGGAAGACTGGCTTTAATAAGGGGAGCCAGGAAACCAAACACAAAGGCATCCAGACTGGTCGGCCTAAGAGCACAAACACACACATGTACAGAAACATACATTCAGACATGCCAGAGGACTTGACTTATAGAAGTTCTTTATAACCCCTCAATCAGAAAATCTGTAAAGCAAAATTATGTTGCTTTTTCCCTGCACAAAATAGAGCTGCGAGACTAATCAACTTTTCACTTAAAATTTCACCTTATGGAAAACAAAAACGATGATCAAGATAAAATATTTTGCTGTGATAAAATATTCCTGATGTTGTTTCTCCCCTTCTTTCTCCCCTTCCTGAAGCTTAAACTCACACAGTATTTAATTCAGCTTGAGCCAGGATGATGGGGAAAAAAGCGATCACGAAGGAGTAAAAGTTGTAACTAGACTTCTGTATTTGAGCTAACACGGGCTCTGTCCTCATCAGCACTTGCAGACCTCGTGTGGTGGAAGCTCGGGCCGGTGGTCTCTCTGTCCTGGGCTAAAATGCTGATACACGCTTGCAGAGAGTAATAAGAAGGCAGGAATCGAGCACGCTACAAGAACCATTGTTTATCATCACTAGTCAAGCTCTCACATGGAGCCCCCAAAGGAAAAGAAAGAGAGGACAGCCAAGAAAGACCTGGTGAAGAGTGCTCCAGGTAGACACCCAGAAAAAAAGCACAGGACAAAGGATTCTGAGGGCTCACGGCCTATACCCTACAGAGGTGAAGGACTAAAGAATAAAGAACCTTGTGTATTTCATGTATTCATTTTTTTAATAAGTTTTCAGCTGAATTACAATCCAAGGACAAGCAAAGATAAAAAGTTCTCAAATAAATCATAATTATGCGAGTTTTTCAGGTTTTTTAATCTATTCTGCTTCCCCATAGCAGTCTAACTGTGGAGTGCATGAATGCTTCTCTAACTAAACAGAAAAAGTATGCAAACACTGGAGAACTCACGAGTTGCCAAAGAAGAAGTTAGCTGTTCCCAGTCTGTAGGAGAGCAAGTTCAGGCACTCTTTAGCATCACTGTAGATCTACGGGACACACAGTGAGAGACACATTTACAGATTCTCACACCAGGCGAAGTTTAAACTGTGTCTAAGCGATGAATCGGTACAGAGCGGCGTTTACCTTTCCCTCCACCTCAGAGATTCTGTGCAGCGGCGCCTCTCCTGTGGTTAGAAGGATGCGGGAGAGGGCGCCGCTGGCGAGACGTCCTGGTACGACAAAGTTCAGCGGGAACGGCGAGCGTGAGGCGAACCAGGGCCGTGTTAGATTGGAGTAGTTTTCTGCATCGACCCAGAACGTGTGCAGCTGCGGGACGCAAACATCACCCTGTTAGCTTACGACCAGATGTTGTCAGGCAAAAGGAAAGATGCCACTTACCAGAGCTGGTCGCAGCTTCTCCTCCAGCAGAGCGATGTAGGCCATTGTGTCTGCTCCTTGTCTGGCTGTCAGCTCATAGTCTGCATTAAACCTCTGTTTAAAAAAAAAAAACAGATGTAGAGATTTATAGAAATTCGCTAAACAGTTTAGGACACATGCTGAAGAAGCAGGCACACTCACTTGTTTCCTCAGAAAGTTAAGAATTTGTGTTGGTTCTTGAACTGCAGTGTCGCCACAAAGCAATTCTGGGACGGTCACTGTGATTAATAGGAAACACACATTAAAGTTGGATATTACAACTGACTAATGTCTTATTAAAGACATTAAAGTTCATCATACTCAATGTACTTTACATTTACCAGCCACAACGGGGAGGCTGGTAATGCTTTAATCATGTGTGTGTGTGCTATCAAGGCAAAATGCGGTCTCTCAAGAAATAAACTGTGGGAAGAACTGCCTCAGAGATGGCTTTGGCAGGCGTTTACATGGGAGAGTTTGTTAAGTCTGTGCCACAACCGTGCAAGACGCAGTCGCAAAACCTTTACAAGTGTGCTGCAGAGATCAAAAGGCGTGGTTCAGAAACTCACAGATCTTTGAGTTTCAATATGTATATATTTATTTAATTTAAGTTGCATGAACAGATCAAATATTTTAAAAGAATGCATGAATTATGCATTGTTTATAACAATATGTACAGTTATATATTCAGAATACAGTCTTGTATGGGTTCACTGATTCTCCGTTTAAGGCATGCAGAGCCTAAAACTGAAAGACTGTGTTTATGGGAAGGTGCAGCCCACCTGTGATTGTTTTCCATGTCCAGTCTATTGGAGAAACTGCGACTTTTGCCCCAGAAAACTTGGTGTATGCCTGAAAGAAAACACAGGTTAGGGAAGGTTTTAAAAAAATACCACTTATAGTTCAAATGTAATGTTATGTTGGAACAACTGATCTAAGAGTAAAACTACTACAGGATAAAACTACTTTCAGGGAGATGAGTACTATACTTTTTAGAGCCACAGTGCAGGACACTTTAATCAAGTTTTACACAATCTCAATCTTGTAGTACAGATGAAAGCTTTCCGCAATCAAGTATCATAAACAGGACTTTGGCACCGACTGCAAATTCTAATTTGGCACTGGGACACTATGATTACAACGCTCACCTTCAACAGCTCCAGAGAAAGAGAGAAAATGTAAATAAAATAACAAAAATTAGAAGAAAAATAAAAATGCATCAAAATAAAGACCAGCAGGTACAAAGATTAGGGCTACAGGTCACTATTGTAAAGGTGGGTCATTCCACCATCTTTTAAAAGCCTGGGGCAGATACCTATATCTATTTTGTTCTATTCAGATTAAACTATCAATTGATATTTTGGGTGTTTTTATTGGTGTTTTTTCAGTACAACTTGTCATATGTGTTCAGTCCATCATGAAAATTGAATGAAAATAACATTTTGTGACTAAGAGTTTAGTGTTAATAAAAAATACTATACATGTTTTATTTAGCATTATAGTGAAATGTAACTATATTGGATTCAGAAATTGTCACTAGTTGCCTTTTGCAATGTGAAGTTTTTAATTAGTGTGCGCTCAAATATGAGAGTATACAGGACAGCTTTAGATTAGTTTTTCAGATTTTAGCTAGTCAGTATTCACGCAGAGTTTTTGAGATATTCATGTTCAAACACTGGCTCAGATTTTTTTTTAAAATGGGTTGACGCACAGTTTTCACAAAAATCTATCTTGAAAAGTATCTGAAACACAAAGCACAAGTTTCACACCGATCATTATGCATGTTCAAACTGTGAAGCATAAAATGTTTAGGCAAATTTGATGATTTGAATCGAAGAGACCCAGCTGCAAAAACTACCACTGTTTTATTATTTTAGTAAAAAAAAAAAGTCACTTTCAGTGTTTACAATGACCTACAACGCACACAAAACAGCAAATCACAACATACTATATTACTCATAAACCATAACTGAATCAATACATAATTATTTTCTAAATCAAGAAAGGTTTACCAAAATAAAATGATTCATTCAAAACAAACAAACAAACAAAAAAAAACACCCATTTGCTTCCAAAAACATTAAACTACATTAAAACTTCTGTTTTTAAATTGACTAAAAGGTTCAAGAAGAAATAGAGAGGGCACACTCTGTCCTGCTCCTGCGTACAATTAAATTGTAAGGCTGTTAAAGCCATCAGTGTCACCAAATTATTCCATTAAAATCTGACATTTAAACTAAGTCCTCTCAATCAGAAAATCAGAAAAAGTGTCACCTTGTGGCAAGAGCTGCAACTACATGCATCCAATGACAGATAACACGTTAGCAGCAAAAAACTGTTAATTTTCGGACGGTGTTATCAGGTTAGCTATCATCTACAGCTTTTTTAGCGAAAATCCTTCAAATATACCTGAAAATATAAATATTTTTTAAATCCGAGGCTCAACCACATGACCTTGAGAGATCACAGCTTTTCAAACAATGGGAGTGACTTATGACAGCCAGCTACACATGAAGGACAAACCCTGCAGCCAGCACAGCCGCGACTCTGTGCTTGGGACATGAAGTCCAGCTGGACATGCTGTTATTTTCTATCTTGTACATCGACGCGGCTAACTTACCAGGCAAGCTGCAGCAGGTAAGTTAGCATGGAGGCTAACCACAAGGGACAATAGAGGAGAAGCAAAGGAAACCGGAGACGTGACGTGCCGTTTTAAAAGCAGCGCCAGGTGCACGGAGCGTGTTGTGTTTGCAAGCAGGCTGTGAGCTTACCAGAACTATGAGGGACTCGGTGTGAACAGAAGGCAAACCCCAGTCTCCTCCCCAGCATCTCAGCTCCATGGCAGCCGCCATGTTTTGGTTCATTCAACGGGACACTGACGTCATAGGGTACCTTTCACATCAGAGCCACCAGGGTTAAAAAAAAAGAAAAGAAAAAGAAAGAAACAGAAACGGAAAAAAAAAAAAAAATCAGGTCACATAACAAATATTAAGGGTTTTCTGTAACTCTTTTTTATATACATTTATTAATTCGTTTATTTATTGATTCATAATTCAGTACTTTTTTTTTCCTTTAAAAAAAGCATTGTTATTATTTTATTAATTATTTAGTAATTATTTTAAACAAAGATACTGGCCCAGCTTTTTCATGACTGTGTGAAACAGTCTCTGTGGGACTGCAGGTCACATGGTAATCACATGGCAGCAGCATTATGTGTTTAGGCACATAGGCATAGTCAAGGCGGCTTGGTGAAGTTCAAACCAATTATCAGAGTGGGGTAGAAAGGAGATTGAGACGACTTTGAGTTTGGCATGGTTGTTGGTGACAGACATGCTGTCCTGAGCATTTCATTTTTCCCACACAACCATCTGTGGGGTTTACAGAGAATGGTCTAAAAAGGAGAAAATATCCAGTGAACAGCAGTTCTCTGGGTGAAATTGCCTGGTTGGTGTGAGAGGAGAATTGCCAGACTGATTTGAGCTGATAGGGAGGAAACAGTAACAGTGAACTCAATAACTTTTTTATCAGCAAGGTATGCAGAAGAGAATTTCTGAAGACACAGTACTTTGAAGCCTTAAGGCAGATGAGCTTCACCGGATGCCTCTTCTGTCAGCTAAGAACAGGAAAATGAGGCCACAGTTCACATGGCCTCCCCAAGATTGTACACGTCTGATGAGTCTTCATTACTGGTGACACATTCGGATGGAAGGGTAAACAGCATGAAAGCAAGGATCCATCCTGCCTTGGATCAACTGTTCAGACTACTGGTGGTGGTGTAATAGTGTTGCGGATATTTTGATATTTTGGCACACACAGATGGTTCTTAGCGCTAACTGAGTATCTTTTAAAAGCCACAGCCTACCTGAGGATTGTTGTCGATCAGTGTGCCCATTTGCTGATGGCTGCTTCCAGCAGGATAACAAGCCATGTAACAAAACTCAGATCATCCCAATCTGGCTTCTTTACTGTGCTCAAATGGCATCCTCAGTGACAAGTTCTCAATCCAGTAGAGCATCTTTGGGATGCCGTGGTTTGGGAGAGTCACATCAGATATTTGCAGCAACTGTGTGATGCTATCATATCAATATGGACCAAAATCTCTGAGTAATGTTTCCAGAAGCTTTTTCAATCTATGCCACGGAGGATTAATGCTGGTGAAGGTAAAAGGGGGTCTAACCAACTTCTAGCAAGTGGACAGTGAGTGTATATTATACAGCAGCTACAGTAGTTCTTGATTTATCCATTATTTGTTCCTTGCCTTGCTCCTTAGATACTTCCAGGCAAATCTGGAGCTATGGTGAAGAGGTTAGCAAGAAAAGAAAATACTCAGTGAATAAATGTTAATTGTAATTAAACTCTAGTATTCTTTGATCAGCAACTAAGTCATGTGATTACTGTTTCTCCAGTGTTTTATGCCGCTATTATGGCAATACTTCAGAGCCAGAAATGACATGCTGAAAAAGTCATATCACTCAATTTCTCTTTAATGTTCTCTTCATACATTTAAAACAGCAATCTGTCATGAAAGGAGCAGCGATACACTGATTTATTAAACAGCAGCAATGGAACAAGCAACCATTTCATATTTTGATTTCCATGTAAAGTAGTAATTTCCATTTCAGTGTCATTTTATTGATTTTTTTTTTTTACCCGCCAGAGCATAACGTCTGTCCAAGAGCTGATAGACAGACTGTTAAAGGCTGCCAGGTGTTTGTTCAAAGGCCAGACAGCCAGACACAGGCAGATGTACCGCAATAAGGCACCGAGGGATGGTAAATGTCTCTCACTGGCTCGAACCAGCAGCTGAGATGTTGAAATGTACTTGAGGTTAGTTAAAGGAGAAAGCATTAAGACAAGTACCAGACATCTATCATCAAATGTTTCCAAGACTGAAAACTGCCCCGAGCCTCGCCCTCTCTGCTCCTCCTTTTTCCCACATTCTCCTTCTTAAAAGAAGCTTCGCAGAGGTACAAAGAACACGTTACATTAAATCAATTTAAAATTAAAAACATCTGCTGTAGATTTATGCAGTTCAGCTGGCTTACTGAGGATGAGCCAGGGCATCAGATCCTCATTTATGGCACACATTAATGATGTTTGTGAAAAAAATAACAACAGCCAGCTGGAATCAAAATGTTCCTTCCTTTAGCGTTACAGGCATCTGGTTGGAGAGTTGGCTGTCTCTATACAGTGTGATTTAGAGCACTTTTCAGCTACTTTATTACAAAGAGTAGCATGACTCTAAATAAAAAAAATGGGTCATAAATACATAAATCCCGCACACGTTTAGCTCGTACAGTATGTGCAGAGAAAAAGTCTGACAGTCATTTTCAGAATAAAACCACTTTCCAATTCCCTTTTTTAGTTTAAGTTTTACATTTCTTGATTACAAATTATTTAATCATAATTGCTCATGCAAGGGGACACTCCCCCACCCAGACCATTAAAATGGTCTCTTCACTGTGCCACTTTCGTAACTGTAGCAGACACTCCCCTTTGCTTTAAAGGCTGTGGCTGTGGACACAAGACCATCTCACCTCTGCTGAGATTTTGGTTCAAGATCTGGAGTTTTTATTTTCAGCCTGTCTGAGATCAGCTCATTGATCTGCAGGAGGACAGTTCAGAAACAGGACTTCTTTTGAGGTGTCCCCCCCCTTTTAAGCGCTGATGATAGGTATGTGCGTCAGAGCGGCAGCTCTCTCCTGGCTGCTGCAGCAGCTGGTGCTCACTGTCACAGCTCAAGGTGTTGGTAAGTGCTGGCGGCATCTCGCCATGCATGCCCTTCTGGAAAGCATGACACATTTTGTTTCTGTGTGCTTTATATGTTAATCTTAATCTTTTCTGCCGACATATTCCTAAAAAGCTTTTGTTTGCAAGTGAGTTGCACAAAAAAAAGGGAGGGAGGGGGTAGCTTTGCTGATGGTAATTGCTGGAAATTAGGTTGGCTTTTTTGTGGCTTGTAGAGTTTTATGTCCAGGATCCAGTAACAGTCTGACCTAAATAAGGTGGAAGAAGGACACTAACCGTCATCTGAGAACTGCATTTGCAAATCTTTGATTTTCCTGGAATCTACATGCAGATCTTTCCATGCAATTTCCTGTCACTTTGTATTATTCGTGAAATTCCACTAATGGCGGTGTGAAAGTGTGTGAGTGTTTGTGTGCGTGAGTGTGAGGCAGCTAGTTTGTTCCAATGGAAAAAGTTTACTGCTGGACCTTTCTGCAGCTCCCGTCTACCACTCCATAAAACACACAGCAGGGTGCTGACATGAATGCACACATGTGCACACGTGCAAACACACAAATACACAGGTACACTGTGACACATAATAAAACACCACAGTGCACTGACTCAGCAGCAGCAAAAGAAAGTGCGCTGGGAGTCGCAGCCAATAAGACAAAATACTGAAACTACTTAGATGAACTGGTCATTTGCTTTGTTTTAAAAATATGCCTTTTCTCTAAAGATTTCTTCTCACAATTGTGGTAGAGTGCTAATCCAGTGTTCTCCTTCCTGTGTTAGTCTACGACCTGCTGGTGTCACCAGACTGCCTGCCAGACTTGCTCCAAGGAAGCTTGAAGAACAAAGGAAGAGATGAGGCTTTCCTGCTCTCGTCCTTTAGGCTCCGCAGCAAGGCACCCACCTCTCTCTTCAGTGTCATCAACCCCACAGACAACACTAAATACCTTGACCTCACCATGCAAGCCAAACTGAGCAAAGGTGAATACCGATACACATATTGAGGAGCCTGTGGCAAATGCAGGCCACTCTATTCTTTGTTTTAGCTTCTATATGGCTTTCATTCAAGCGTCTCTATATCTGCAGTGACTGTTCGTTACCAGAAGACTGACGGCAGATTTGGTACAACCAGTTTCAACCACGCATCCCTGGCAGATGGACAAGAGCACCACGTGATGCTCCATGCCAGCGGTCTACAGCGTGGCCCTGGTCGCGTTCACATCTATGTAGACTGCAGGCTGGCTCACACTTTGGATGGTGTGCCAGCCGCATTTGGTTCGCTTCCACAAGGTCCCAACAAGGTGGCACTCAGGACGTTGCAGTCAAGTGGACAGGTGAATCAGAAGTTTGTAGCTGACAGAAAATGTACTGACGATATGCTGCATGGAAACAAGAACAGTGAATTTTCAAGATCTCATTTTGAGTATATTATTTTGAATAAGAACCAACCCCAGGTTTCTCTTTAGCCTGGCTGACAAAGAGTCAGAGCTCTGTTGAACCAAACTTTCGATCTTTTTGAGTCAACGCCAGTGATTACTTCCTCCAAATCATCAAAATGTCCTTTAGACCCCGTTCCTACAAGAGTGCTCAAAGAAGTCCTACCATTAATTAATGCTTCAATCTTAAATACGATCAGCCTATCTCTATTAATCAGCTATGTACCAGAGGCCATCAAGCTGGCAGTAATTAAACTGTTACTTAAAAAAATCTTCACTTCACCCAGTTATCTTAGCTAATTATAAGCCAATCTCAAACCTTCCTTTTATCTCAAAAAATCTTAAAAGAGTAGTTGTAAAACATTTAACAGATCATCTCCAGGGGAATGGTTTATTTGAAGAGTTTCAGTCAGGTTTCAGAGCTCATCACAGTACAGAAACACCTTTAGTAAAGGCTACAAATGATCGTCTTATGGCCTCTGACAGTGGACTCATCTCTATGTTTGTCCTGCTAAACCTCAGTGCAGCGTTCGATACTGTTGAGCATAATATTTTATTACAGAGAATAGAGCATGTCATAGGAAATAAGGTACTCACTGAAGTGGTTTGAATCATATCTATCTAATAGATAGATTGTTTATTCATATAAATAGGGAGTTCTCTTCATACACAAAGGTTAATTATGGAGTTCCACAGGGTTCTGTGTTAGGAACAATTCTGTTTACATTATACATGCTTCCTTAGGCAGTATCATTACAAGGCATAGCATACATTTACCCTGCTATGCAGATGACATCCAGATCTATCTGTCAAAGAAGCCAGAAAATACACACACAAGTTAGTTCAACTGCTGGAATGTCTAGGTGACCACTAATTTTCAGTTTCTAAATTCAGATAAAACTGAGGTTATGGTACTCTGCCCTAAAAAATAAGAAAGAAATATGATACGACTAGTTATTATAATTAATTATAATATTACAATTACAATATAAAGTGCCGTGAGGCAAGTGTTGTTGTGATTTGCGGCTATATAAATAAAATTGAACTGAATGTAATATTCCAATTAAACATTCTCACTCTGCTCCTGTAGTTTATTCTGTTGTTGTTTATTCTACAAGGGTGAACTGACAGACTTGAAGCTAGTGATAGAGGACACCATAGACAATGTGGCCACTCTGCAAGACTGTACCATGGATCAAGCTGAATCTCTGCAGCTGCTGGGTGAGTTACAGCATGCTGCCTCACATCACTGGACATTTCTCTTCTTGCAGATGTGATTTTGACTGTTTAATTATGATTTGCAAAATCTGCACAGCTCTGCAAGGTGGCAGGATGATGCAAGATCAGGCCACCATAACAGAGCTGAAGAGCATGTTATCTGAGATGAAGGAGTTGCTCAACCAGCAGGTAACCTCTTCTGTATGCCGGTCTTGTGTCTCTCTCTCTCACATGGATAGCTCCTGGATGGATTCAGGGGCTCAATACAGAAAAAAATAAATAAAATGAAAGTACATCAGAGCATTTTTTTTCACATTTTTTCAATAGGCAGATCTATAGTGATGATGTTGTTTATCGCCTTTATGGGTGTTTTTCTGAATGCACTTTGATGCTGAGATAAAATGAAATGCCTGGGGGATGCTGGTAAAGAAGAGACTTCCTAGGTTGTTTGGTAGAATATGCTGCATTTAAAATAAAAGATGGGGGCTATATTCACAACAGAATTGGTTTTGCATTGTAACATCAGCTTTTTGCTGTGAAATGTGAGAATCCAGACTGTGAAGACCTGCTGCTTTTGTCTGAAGGTGTCTTGTTTCAAGGATTTATGTAACCCTTCGCATCAGACAGCTGAGTTAAAGCAAAAATCACACATTCAATGTAGCAGCAGATAGAAGTGCATGCTTTCAGATTATCATCCAAAGCAAGGGATTTATTAGGCTATAAGACATCAAACTGAGAGCCGGAGGCGATAACAGACTATTATCACATATACAGAGAGAACTGCTTATGTAAGGAAACACTTATCTTGGCAGAAACACATTTAAAAGCTTATCAAGCCTCAGTTGCGTTTTTACAAGTTGAAGGGTAAAAATCTGCCTTGCCTCCTTTGATAAGCTGTAAAGTGATGACACTAATACCCGAGCACACAGTTTATTAACAGTTTTACACTCTGTGTCTTTGTGCCTAAGATTAAGGAAACACATCATCTGAGGAATATCATCACAGAGTGTCTGAGCTGTGGTAAGCGATACAGAAACAATGTTCTCATTTACAGTATTTAGACACTAAAGGGGCCTTTTAACCTTTATCTTTGCCTGTGTGCTCCAGACAGAATTAATGGCGATCCAAACAAGCATCCTGTCCCAACGCCTCAGAACTTTGTCATGCCTGATCCCCCGGCTCCGTGCCCACGCGGGACCTGTTTCAGACAGGACATGTGTGTCCGTTCCCCTTCGGGGTCTTTCCAGTGTTCCCCCTGTCCTGATGGATTTACAGGAGATGGGGTGTATTGTGACGATGTAGATGAGGTATAAATTGAGTACAACTGAGTACAAGTAGCACTCGCTAGGACTTGACCATCTTGTTTTTCTTTGTGTTTCAGTGCCAGTTTAATCCATGCTTTCCTGGTGTTCGGTGCGTAAACACTGCTCCTGGCTTCCGCTGTGAGAAATGCCCCCGAGGATACACTGGACCAGAGTTAAATGGAGTGGGAGTTTCATATGCTAAGACACACAAACAGGTAAAACAAAATAATACACTCCATAAGAGTAATTCTGTTTGATTCACTGCTTACAAAAACTTTTATTTTGTGTACTTCATGCACACTTTCTCTCAGGTGTGTGAAGACATTGATGAGTGTCTGGGCCCGCCTGAGAATGGAGGTTGCACTGCCAATTCACACTGCTACAACACAGCTGTAAGACCACTGGAGCTGCATGGTGCATGCTTTCAGCGTATTGTTTTTACACATTTCTGACTCTGAACTCTGCATAGGGTTCCTTCCGCTGTGGAGAGTGTAAAGCTGGCTTCACAGGCGACCAGAATACAGGCTGCCATGGTACCAGACTTTGCCCCAACGGTCAACCAAACCCCTGCGACATCAATGCGGAGTGTGTTGTGGAAAGAGACGGCAGCATTAGCTGTATGGTAAGACTTTGTGAACAGAAACATAAATAAGAATATGAATAAGTGTATTGTTGTGCCACTCTAAATAGTGTATTGAAAATGTCGTCACCACCCACCCCGACCCTCTTTTTTGTGTGTGTATGTCAGTGTGGGGTTGGTTGGGCTGGCAATGGCTATGTGTGTGGAAAGGACACAGATATTGATGCATACCCTGATAATAAGCTGCGGTGTAGAGACAACAACTGTATCCAGGTACTACTTTCAACATACCCCACCTTCTCTCACATTCAGTTCATTACAGTGTTAAACAAAATTGTGCTGCTTGTGTTTTCCTATTCGGTTTCCAGGATAACTGTGTGTTTGTGCCAAACTCTGGCCAAGAGGATGCAGACAGGGACGGGTTGGGTGACGCCTGTGATGATGATGCAGACAGCGATGGCATTATTAACATAGACGTGGGTGACTCCAGCCTCTGCATGTCTGGCATGCAGTGAACTTTGACTCTGTATAAAATTCATTTTTTTAAAGCATGACAGATATATTGGCCGATATGACCATGAAATGAAATGAAAATTTAAACAGTAAAAAAGTGATGGGAGAAACATACTTCAACCAGGAGTGTTGATGCTACATAAGTTATCCACCAGAACTACAAACAACTAGCTAATCCAAGCACAGTCAGCCAGAGCATTAACAAGTAATCCACAACGCAATTATTTTTAAACTGCAGTGTCAGTTTAAGATAATAATGCCAAAATATTAAAATAATAATCTTGGTAAGGACTCAATAGCTGTCTGAAAGAAAGGAAAAAATATCAGCCGATATATCAGGTTATCAGAATCTCCAGGTATCGATGTTGGTATCGGTCTTAAAAAACCCCTATTGGTCAGCTCTGTTCATTTTTCTAACTCAGGATAACTGCTGGCTGGTTCCTAATGTGGACCAGAGGAACAGCGATAAGGATGTCCATGGCGACGCCTGTGACAACTGCAGAACAGTCGAAAATCCTTCACAGAGAGATACAGACAGAGACGGTCTGGGGGATGAATGTGACGATGACATGGATGGAGACGGTGCGTGCACGTCTGTTATTATCTACTTAACACACAATAATTGTTGTACTCAATTTTGTTTTCCTTTGCATCACCGTGTGGCAATGAAATCACTTCTGCAAATAGGTTGAGTGGTCATTATAATAAAAAGTGTAAAAGACTGACTATTAGTGACTTTATTGCATAAATTAACCATGACTAATCTGGGAACATAATATGAAAACAAACAAAAATAAAAAAGTAATTGAACTTTTTTAAAGGTTATCAGGTTATGCCGCCTGTCTGGATCAGCTTGTCCAGACAGCCGTCACAGTTCTTTTTGGAGGATGCTCACAGAGACATTTTTGTTGCTTCAACTGGACTGACCTGTGCTTTATCTTTCCAAAACATCCTCCTGGTCTGTTTCCAATCCACATCCTCTACCAGTTAGGTCACTTTTTGAAAAACAACTTTTGTGTATTTAAAAAAAACAAACAAAAAAAAAAACAGTGTTAAATGTACAAATATTCCAACTGGAATTGTAAGCCTGTTTTCAAAAACCTTTCTCACATACCTCATTTGATTGGCCTTTCAGGTGACCTTTCATTTGCTCCACTGGAAACACAGTTTATTAGCACTGTGTTCCCACATGTAGGCATTTACGCATGTTGCATGTTTAGACTCTGTTTGGTGGACGCTTTTTGCTCAGTTTGGCGGCGCTCCCAGCCTCTTGATCGTTTGGTTTGGTCTTTAACTCCAAGGCTGGATTGCTAAGTGCTTGGTCATGTCTGTCTCCTCACTAAAAGCATTTTTCCACAGTAGGCCTCCGCCAGGCGTTGAAGGCCACTGGAAACTATTTCACCTTCGTCTTAAACAAACACTGCCATCTGTTGATGTGTTTGACTGTGCTGCAGTCTGCATTCTGTCAATGTTCTTTTGTTTTGTTTCGTTTTACACATATTCGGATACTCTCTGTCCCCAGGCTTGAAAAATATTCTCGACAACTGCCCGCGAGTCCCCAACCCAGACCAGAGAGACAGAGACAGTGATGGGGTGGGAGACGCCTGTGACAGCTGTCCTGATATGGCCAACCCAAACCAGGTAACAAACCACACAAGGGCATGAAACAGATTCATCAGCTGTGACACGTCTGACCACCAGTGTTTGTTTTTTCTACCCTCAGTCTGACTCAGATGATGACCTTGTAGGAGATACCTGTGATGATAATATAGACAGGTAAAGCCCACATCATGATCTGTGGCGTAAAAGTCTACAAACATGTGTCAGACTTTTGATTTTCCCTACTTCGCCTTTGTCAGTGACGGTGACGGCCACCAGAACACAAAGGATAATTGTCCCACAGTCATCAACTCCTCTCAGCTGGACACGGACAAAGATGGAATGGTGTTTATCTCTTCTTTCAGTTTGATTCATTCAATCCAGCAGCAGATCATCCTATGTAGTCCTCAATTATCCACCAATTTTTTTGTGTGTTTTTTTTGTTAGGGAGATGAATGTGACAATGACGACGATAACGACGGCATACTGGACGAAGACGACAACTGCAGACTAGTTGCCAATCCAGACCAAAGTGACTCTGATAGTTAGTATCTTTTGCTGTGTTGTGCTTGGATGTGCAGGAGTGAGCGGAGCGCGAGTTGCTGTTTTCTAAGTGGTGTCGCTGTATTTCAGACAACAAAGTCGGAGACGCGTGCGAAGGAGACTTTGACAAAGACAGCGTCATCGACAGAATTGATCACTGCCCAGAGAACGCTGAGGTCACCCTGACCGACTTCAGAGCCTATCAAACCGTGGTGCTGGACCCAGAGGGCGAGTCTCAGATCGACCCCAACTGGGTAGTTCTCAACCAGGTAAAAATGATACCATCATGTCAGTTTCAGACACATCAATAACAGTTTTGTTCAGCCTTACACTCATTCTTATCCTGACAGGGCATGGAGATAGTGCAGACCATGAACTCTGACCCTGGGCTTGCTGTAGGTAAGTATACTATCACACATAATCCATAATCCATAATTCACTTACTTAAACCTAATCAGCACTAATCTGCGTTTCATGTCCAATTTGCAGGCTACACAGCTTTCAGTGGCGTTGACTTTGAGGGAACTTTCCACGTGAACACAGTGACAGATGACGACTACGCCGGCTTCATTTTTGGCTACCAGGACTCCTCTTCCTTCTACGTAGTGATGTGGAAACAGACAGAACAAACCTACTGGCAGGCCGCGCCCTTCAGAGCCGTTGCTGAGCCGGGAATACAGCTCAAGGTGCTGGGGATTAACACTTTCCACCATAAAGACAGCATTCAACGACCTCCCCTGTACCTTTTAAAAGAGTGTATATCAATAAAGATTTGGTTTGATGAACTTATATCTGATCTTATTTCTTTTTTTTCTTTTTTTAATCTCCAGGTGGTGAAATCAAAGACAGGTCCCGGTGAATATCTGAGGAACTCCCTTTGGCACACGGGAAACACCGCTGACCAGGTGCGTCTACTGTGGAAGGATCCCAGGAATGTCGGCTGGAAAGACAAGGTATCCTACCGCTGGTTCCTCCAGCACAGGCCGCAGGTTGGATACATCAGGTACAAACACTTACACCTCGTCACGGACACGTCCACACTCGCTCTGTGTGAACTGACTCAGTAGTTTCGCTTTGTGTATGGAACTAGGGCTCGCTTCTTTGAGGGTTCAAATCTGGTGGCGGACACTGGTGTGACCATTGACACCAGTATGAGAGGCGGGCGCCTGGGCGTGTTCTGCTTCTCTCAGGAAAACATCATCTGGTCCAATTTGAAGTACCGATGCAACGGTAAGCATCTGCAAGCATCCGAGGACAGTCGAGTCATCCATGTGAGAAAAGATATGCTCATGAGATTTTTCTCTATTTTTGCTTTTTCCACAGACACTATTCCTGCAGACTACCAGGATGTGCTCAGAGCACAGAATGAAGGGCAGTAACACACCAGAGAAAAAACTTAAGCCCTGCTGTAAACATAGATAAAAGGGGCAGAGCGGTGGTGCTCTGAGCAGAGGACTAAAGTCAGATTAATGTCAGAGGGAACATCATGGGCAGTTTTGGGGATTGCATTTTGAAGTTTTAGGAAAGCAAAACATTGGGCATTATATACTTAAATGCAATATAACTGAAACAGCGCATTCTCTTTGCAGTTTTTGTTTATATCTTTGAAATATCGCCTTCAGTTATCCAGTTTATGAATGGATTGTACATCTTAAGTACAATAAAATACTGAGCATATTTGCAAAATTCAAAGCATGTTCCCATTATTACCCATTTAAATGAAAATTACAGTTAATAAATAAAGACACCCTGTGTTGTATCAATGGATGTTTTATTGAAAGAGTGCGAGCAATGCAAACTCCATGGCACCTACTTCGATTTATTTCAAGCATACAAGATGTTTCTGTGGTAGTATACAGCCTTCACAGTGGGTCTTTTGATTCATTTTTTTAATATATCAAAGTTGCTCAGCACCATAAAATGTCTACATTCATACCAATAATTAAAAAGCAAGGAAAAAAAAGCAAAAAATTCAAACAAAAAGCTTCCATACATCTTGGAAGGTTTTCCAAAATGTACGTATAAATTATAAAAAAATTGAAAAAAAAACAAAACATGTTAGGAATCAAAATTAGACAAAGGAAAAGCAAGAACTGAAGGAATTAGATACAAAAAAGGATTTGCTTGTGTAATATATCTTGTATTTTTTATACGATACAAAAAAAACAGTTACATAATTAACAGAGGAGACCCTCTGAAACAGATATGAATGTAAATTCGGCAGTAAACTCAACATCCAGTGTTGAATAACTTGCTGATAAAAGCGGTCGTGCTACTTTATTCTGACCACAATAAGCGGACGCATGTAACAAAGACGAGGCAGAAAGCACTTATAACTGTACAGAAAACAGCTGGTTTAAGTGTCTATGTATGCATGCAAATATATAATGCTTTCAGTTAGATGTTTCTGTGTAACAGATTAGTAAAGTGAATAGGTAAACTGAGTATTTTCTGGTTTTCTGACATCTACCTTTGGCAAATGTTTCCCATCTGTGTCACTGCAGCTCTTTGAGAGAGGTGCCGCTCCGCTAACGTCACTCGCTGCCGTGTACAACAGCGACGATGACTGGAAACCTTTCAGTGAGATGAAATTTTCCTAAGAAAAGATCTGGCTCAAAGGGAGCACTGACATATTAAAACCTTAAACATTTTGCTTTTAATCTAAGTGGAAACACAACACAGTGTCTAATATTAAAAAGAGCTGTTGCATAGAAAACCTCTACAAAAGGGCACAATATAACAAAGCGTCAACATATACAGCTTAAACACGAGCCTGAGAGATGAGTTCTTCAACAGAGTCAGGGACAAATCTAATTCAATTCAAACTGTATTCCTTTTTTGATTCCTTAAGACACATTTAAATAAATACAATATCTTCTGTAACGTCTTAAACTTGAAATAAATATGTCCCAAAACCTCGATACAACTTTGTGATCTGACTGTACAGAACTAAAATGCCTGGGTGAGCGTGAAAGCAAGAGAGACACATAAAGAAACACACTTTAAGGTCTAAAGTCATCTTTAGGAGTTGAATGATTCCCAATGTAACTCAAATCCCATGATTCTTCATCTAATTTAAAATCTGTAAGCCATAGAAAACTTTGCGTGTCAGTGGTAGTAAAAGAAATAATAATACAAAAAAAATCACCATCAAGGTATTAACAGCTTAACATTGTAAAACAAAGTAAACACTATCATACAAAACAATAGGCAACAGATAATCCTCCATTTCAAACACTGAGGGTAGTGTAGGGTTGTGTTTCAAGGTAAGGGAGGTCTGTGGTAGTCTCTCGACCCAGAGTGTAAGCTTCCGCCCGGCCACATCCAGACCACAAGTGATGTGACAACTAGGCCTCAAAGCGTTTTGGGCAGACGATGGGGGCGATGAGGGTCCACATGTAGAGGATGAGACACACCCAACAGGAGGCCATCTTGATCCAGAACACTGACCAGCTCCCGTCCAAAAGCTTCTCAATCTTGTGGTCGTCATAGCTGCAAAAGAGGCACGCGGTAAGAGATCTGAGCAAAGACGCACACTCTGATTTCTCTCTTCAAGACACAGCTGATGAGCTGCATTAAAGGCAGAGTGAAAAGAAAAACCTGAGGATTCAGTGCACTGAAATAAAAAGACACAAAACGCAAACAATTCACAAAGAGAGCACTGATGCTTTAATGAAGGTCACGAGACTGAAACGGGCAAAATAAACAGATAAATATACTAAGTGCATCCTCTTCAGAGATTAATAAAGAGGACAACTTTGCAAGTCTAAAAAAAACCCCAAAAACCCATGCTGCTGAGAAAGCAAAATCAAATAAAGACATGCAGCAGACAAGAGAAATGTTTTAGTGCTGGAAATTCAGCCAAAGTGAAGCTTTGATTTCAACATTTTTCAGAGGTCTGCTGTCAAAGTGCACATCTACAGAAACACTTCAGTTCAGCAATTATGTTGCTAAATGTGTGAAGATGTTGTCTGTATTGAGCTTAGTATGTATGGGAATCACTTACTGAAACCAGTTGGTCACGGTCATCATGACATAGAGGGAGCCAAGGAAGAAGACAAAGTGGAAGTAGGCGTAGCTGTAGATGGTTGCCTCTCTCTCGTCATACACCACATTCTGGCCTGAACCCGTCTTCTCCTCATCGTATTCTTCTGAAAAGCAAACATAAAGCCGTGCAGTTGGGTCAGGGACACATTTAATGTGTAAAAATGTCAGTTAAAAGCAGGGTGGTACTTTTCTGCTGGCTGTTTCCCAACACTACAACTTTATTTCCAGCAGGTGGCAGTGTTAGCCTTCCCACAATCCCACTTACCCCTGATCTTGATTTACAGTGTAATACTAACCTAGTAACAGTGACATCATCTATGCTTGCTGACCAATGTTTTCTCACCATACTCAGTCTGGCTGAGGAATAGCAATACCCAGTGTGTGTGCAAACACCATGGCTCAGTATATATGTGTACAGACAGACAGGCCAAAGAGAGGCTGCTGCGAGGCAAAGAAAGAAAGATGTTGGAGAAGGAGGAGGGATTATTTGACTTTCCTCACCTGTGTCATCTCCAAAGCAGAAACAGCAGCGAGCTCTCTGTAAGGTAAAGGAAACATTCAGGTTACCACTGAGCTGGGATTAAATATATGAGAAATGTGTATCCTGGGCGTAATTTGTTTCCATTTATTAAGGGCATCAAATGCCTGGTAGGTATGTATTTAACCAGTCTGCACATTCAATTAACCCACACACCCGGGGAGGCTGTGCATTTACCTCCGTCTCCGGCTCAGTGTTCCTACACACTCTGAGCGCCGCTGAGCTTCGTCGAGTGGTGGACGTCAAGCTAGAGGTAGAGTGGAGAAAGAGAAAGAAAAGAGAGAGATGAGAGGAAGCAAGACTGTAATTCCGTCACTATGCATTCCCCCCCAGTAATTTGCAGTTTGAGATTGCTGCAGAGTCTATTTTCCTTCTATTCGGGGAATGGCCACAAGAGACAGGATGCCTCCACTTAATGGAAAACATATGTGAACAAAAGCAAAGAGTCATAGTTCTTGTCTCGCTCAGCCATAGCCAATCACGCACTGCCTCTTCAGAGTCACAGCCAATCCCAACTAGCCTGTCTGTGTCCCCAAAACTTCCCATGAAGTAAATTTTATTTCACATCACCTGTTGCAGAAGTGCTATTAACAGGTTTGGACTGTAATCTCTCTACATGATCAATTCAATGAAATAACAAACAATATGTATTAAAGGGAAACTTTGCATCTGTGCATGTTAGCAAAAAAGAGAGGCAGGATTTGTGTGTGTCTTACCAAGAGTAAAGGACACAGCCAAACAGGATAACGGTTCCCAGTCCAGTGACAATCTTTTTGTCGCTTTCCGTCCCAGAGTTGAAGGGGAACACACATACGGTAGTGTTCACACCATTGATTACCAGCACTAGACAGACAGAAATATGCAGACAGAGACAGATGATTGAAGAGTTGAAAGAAATAGGAGGAGTATAACCGTTTGATGGATTTCTTTGGAATTGGAGTATTATAGGGAGTAAGGATATTGTGAAAGATGCAGCCTATGCTTGTGCTTGTGTGTTTTGGCACCATGTTAGCAGCAATGAAAGGGAAAAAAAAAAGAAGGAAAAATGGAAAGTTGGTCCAAAAACAAAAGCCTTTCTAACAGTATGTAGGGTAACTGTTATGAGTAGGAGGCATGTCCTGATGTTTAACATTTATAAGAAATTTTTTGTACATATTTATCTCAGTGTAGATTATCTTTTATAGATTAAATTGCAAATTAACAAACATCTATATACCGTTTAATTTGTGGTCAGATAATCACTACTCCCTCTAAAGCTTTCAGTTAAACTTTGAGTTAAGCTTTTCCTGATGCATTTTTTTCATTTATGAACATCATTTCATGGTGTAAAAATTAAGATCTGTAAAACAATCCTTACAAAAACTAACAAAAAAATTGCACTGCCACTGCAAAGTTCACTGAAAGAAAAAAAGGTGGTGAGCTTTGTGAAAAACTTTGCTCTTGCTGGGCTGCACAGTTTCCATTTCACAGCACGTGCATATGTGCTTGTGGGAATCTCTCTTCCTGTTCATGGTTAATTGCTGCCATACTTAAGGGAAAAAACCTCAAATTCTACTGTGAACAAAGTTAAATGACTGTACATTTGGCAAACAGCTCTCCATGGATGTGATGGATGGGTGTATTGAACATGATAAAGTGTTCAAAAGAGCTTTGCAATTGCTAACTTTGTCCAAGCCTAACCTGTGACTTAACATAAATAATCATTTTTTAAGCTGACACCCAATAATGGCAGTGATCACCAATGTGAAGATGCATTATTGTGCATACTCACTTTCTTTTGGCTTGCTGGAAAAGGCTGAGAAGGTGAGGTACATGACATAGACACTGATGACTCCTGGCTGCAAAAGTCCTGAGTTGGGCTGCACTGCAGGGACACAAATGTAGGAATTTTCATATAATTATAATAATACTATAAGAACTTATTATTATTAAGTATATTGTGTTACAAACATCTTGCCATGTGAAATTTCTAGGCTATACAACTATAAGCCCCACCTGAAATGCAAATAAGTGTATTTTAAGTTAATAGAGTCAAATTAGATGCTGTGCCTGGTATAACAGGTCCTTACGTTTCTGTATGAACGGGGAGATGGCCAGCAGGGAGACAACGAAGCAGAGGCTGCCGTTGATGCCCAGAAAAATCTTATTGAGTAGACAAGCCTCGGCGTGAGTGTAGAAAATACCCATGAAGACCACGGCTCCGACTCCAACGCTGAACAGAACCAGAGTCACAAAGGCCAGTGCTGCGTACCACAGGCGGTTATACTTCACTCCTGAATACCTGCAAACAGAAAGAGTGAAGAGCAAAGGGAGAAAAAAATCACATGCTTTTCCAGGTCATTTTTGACTCGATTTTAGATCTACCAGTGTGGGACAGTGTTGGTTTTAGGGACTCGTGAAACTGTCTGTGGGTACTTTTTTATGGGTCAGTGGTGACAAAGTGTAAGTGGGGACGAGTAAAACAACATAAAGGGCCCTTCACATACACTCACGCCCCAATATGACTACTATGCAGAGTTTAAGTAATGTGATCACATGTAAAGGTTCTGTGTAATTTTGTTACACAAATACAAAATAAGTGAAGCCATTTTGGGAACTTGGAAAACTAAAATAAAACTAAAATATAGAGGTAGTTTAAGTATTTTGTTAGTTTAGGAAAAATGGCCTGTGACAGACTGGCAATCTGTCCAGGGTGTACCCTGCCTCTCGCCCTAAAACAGCTGGGATAGGCTCCAGCTACCCCCCGCGACCCTGCAAAAAGGATAAGCGGAAGAGATGGATGGATGGATGGATGGATGGATGGATAGTAAAAATGGCATATAAACTGTTTTTGCATTCTCAATAGATCTGTATTTCAAAATTCACTATAGACACTTATGAGGGAATTTTTGGACAAAAGTGACCCCGATCCCACTGTAAAGGCATGAAATATGAACAGAATGGTGTGGGTTAAGTTAAGAAAAACAAAAAGGCACATAAAAGAATTCAAATAAAAGGAAATAAAAGGGAAGAAGAGAATACAGATTTGTGCCTTCTCACTGATTTTTCTTGATCTGAAAATCTGAGTTTTCCTGATTATAGTGCACACACCAATACATATTGAGAGGTTGCGCCGGTTTTTAGAAATAAATCTGCTGGATTTTGTGTGTAGGAAATGAGAACTCTTAAACCATATACATCCTGTGAATCTAACACAGCACTGGCCTGCTGCCAGGCCTGCCCTCCACCCACCAAATCACACTTTCTGCATTTCTTAAAAGTCAAACAAAAAGCATTACAGTGGTCTTATTTCACACAGTGAGCCAGGGACTGGAGAGAAAGGCGATGAGAGAAGAAATGTTGCTCTCACCAGTTCGCGTTCCATCTGTGTGCAAACTCCACCAACAGCATGAGCTGGATCAATAGGAAAAGGAACCCGCCAATAGCTCCTATGTAGCGCCAAACTTTGGTAATGAGCAGAGACAGAGACAGAGACAATTGTTTAACTGATGACAAGAGCTACTTGCCAGGCAAACTGTGCCAGTATTGAAATTGTGCACCATAAATAGACAGAATTACAGTGACGTTTGTGAAAGTTTATTAAGGTCAGATGATGCAGGAAATTATTTGTTACTTTACCTACATTTACACATCTCTATGTTATGTTACCTAATACACCACTTTCATTATTTAAGCTTTAAAAGAAAACTTTACAGTATTTAAGCCTCAAGCTTAGCGTTCAGCTTTTACCTTCCAGGAATGTTGACTCATTGGGGAGGAAGAAGCCTCCAGCGCAACAGGCCACCAGCACGATAAACTTTAGTAACCAGAATCTGAATCAAGGCAGTGATGATGTGAGGAAAAAAAGGGAAAAAATGCAGACAAAATAACACCATAAAAACAATGACAACTGAGACCCAGCAGAATATTTAATGCAATAAATACAAAAATAACAAATTTAACAAATCTCGCGGTGCCTTTCTTCATGACTCCTGTTCAATATTATGAATGCAGTTGCTTTTTAGACAGAAGATTAAACAATTTCTTCTTACCCGTTATGTACGGCTGCCCTGCAGCCCGTGCTGTTGTTGACCCGTATAGTGAAGATACAGAAGAACAAGAAGAAGCAGGCCATCCCAAAGCACACCTTGTACACAGCAGCGTATCCAACCAGAGTTTTGCAGTTTTCTCCTGCATTCACTGTCTTGCAAAACTCAGTGTAGAAGGGGATCTAATTGGGGGGGGAGAAAAAACCCACAAACCCCCAAAATACTCAAATTAGATCATCATGTCATTGTCAGTGAAAAGTAACCCACCTCTGCTCATGTTTGTCTAGTATGAGGCCTTGGTGAAAGGGCCCAATAGTGTCCATCTATAGTGAGCGTCACGCCCCTAAAGGAGCAGAAAGAGAGAACAGGCAGCAACAACAACCCCTCTTTCTCTCTGTGGAGCCCTCTTTCATCCTTCACTCTCTATAGCCTGTTAGAGGGGCCTTACAACTAACTGTCAGTGTACACAAACAAAGGACACGGATGAATAAATTAACCGCCTTTTGTCAGCGAGTCAAAGGAAATGGGAAGAAGGGAGATCACAGACAGTTTAAAATAAACTGCGAAAGATTTTTCAGAACTACAGTGAGCTGCGTTGTACAAAACTGGAGTTAAGGTAGCAAAGATGAGGACCTTGCTGTGACATTCAACAGAAGACTGCGTGTCTGTGGCAGAGAGCCAACAGAAGGGACACGCTTTGAATTCGATAACCGCAGAATGGAGTCTTGATACGTCGTTCCCCTTCACCGGAATGAGCTGTGGGCCGAGTACAAAACGTGCTTTTCAAGCAAACACTGCTTTTTGAGAGCGTTTCAAATCTTTACTTGGGGATAATAAATTGGTTAACTCAGCTTTACTAATTACTGGCAGAATCCTTGAAAGTTGGACACACGGGTGAGATGCCAGCGGATTGAGCTGTCATCACCTCAGTGTGTTAGCAAAGTCCAGAGCCAGATCACAACGTAAGGCAAAAAGCCCATTTTTGGAGCTTTTGTCTCAGGTTAAGGACCATATTAGCATGTCCATGGTGTTGTGATTAAGGAGGGAAAGGGGCCGGCTGTTTCGGACTGCTGTAAATCTCTTGAAAAAAGACCAACGCTCTCATACGCACAATGACTGCTCTCTTAGCTGGGACTTCCCACTGTGCTCGGTGTGTGACTGACAGTGTGTGTATGGGTGTGTGTGTGTGTAAGTGAGCAGGCTTTGTGTGGGGCCATCAGAGGCCATTTTGTGCCTTGGATGAGTCTTTTACAGGGTCCTTCATTCACAAAGAGACACACAGTAGGGAGTAGTTTTATTACTGCACTGTAGACACTGGCAGAAAGGAAGAAAAATGGCAGAAGAAGGAGACTGGTGAAAAAAAAGAAGATCATCTTCAAATATCACTTTGACTCAAGCAAGCCTGGTCACTGCCATGGTAACACAGTCAGCTCAAGACATCTTTCCCAGAGACAGAAACATCATTATTTCCTGTTTATCCTGAGGTCAATATAAAATGTGAGTCAGCGAGGGAGCAGTGTATCAGTGAACCAGGACATCACCTCTGAGACCTTGTTCCAGACTATATCTACAGACTGTGTTGGCAGTCTGACTCTCCCAGATGACAAGGATAACTATATTATAGCAGACAACAGCCGCTATCGTGGCATTCCAGTTTAATGGGATTTTTATTTTTATTTTTTTTAATAGAAACAGTCACTGGAGGTCATCTTTCATTTCGTTCATTCAGAGAAGAAAGGAAAGGTTCGCGAAAGAGTTTATCTTCTCCACTTCAAAGGCTTGATAGGGTTTTAAAACAAACAAAACCTACCAGGCAGGACTCGTGTCCTCAGAGCTCTGGCCTTGCTGCTGTGTAGATACACATATGGGATCCTCTGTTAAAATAGCGGGATGTCTGTTTCGGCCATAGCAATGCTGTAAATATTTTATTTTTCCTTTTAGCATCGGCGGTGTTAGCATAGGGGGTGCTGGCTTAGTTGTTTAGAGTAGACGCTGAACAAAAT
>VUQG01007538.1:58732-83420 GCA_015106755.1 Etia nguti
TGAACAAAATTGTTCAACCACATGACAAAATCTGTTTCAAAATGATTTTTTTTCTTGTTACACTTTCTGCTCAGTTCAGTTTCATTTTCAGGAGGTGAAAAGGTGTGAAGTGAAGCCGGAGAAGAGTGTACAGACTAAAGAGTGAGGCAAAACTGTGTAAAAGGTCACAGTATTGACGTTTTTATTCTTTTGTTTACCAGAGCCTGCAAGCTGACATTTCAAAAAGCGAGGGACAGAATTAAGACTTCAAAGACAGGAAAAAATCCTCACAGAGACAAAAAAAGGCAGAAATAACACACACGGGTCACATTTAACATTATGTTAACAAGACTCCACACCTATGATGCAGTTTGTAGGGCATATATGGGGGAAATGGTGAACTGGGGACCAATTCACCATGTTCAACTGCCTAAATCCTAACAATGACCAGCCACCAACACCTGTACTGTTAATAACTACTGAAGACCCAGGAGTCATAATCTATTATGTAGTTTACACTACTGTGATTTTTTTTAAAAAGCACTTATTTCATAGATTTTTTTTTTTTTTTAGATTTGCCATCCACTGAGCGTGTCCTATTTAAGTCCTTTATTGATATATAATGTAATGACATTTTTGGGGGGGTTTTGTTGGCAAAACAAAGAGTGTGCACGGATGCATTTTGAGAGAATGATGTGATTTATGTACTCACGTTCTCTTTCAACGCCTGCTCCACAGTGGGGGACATCATGACGGCACAGAGGACGGTGACCAACAGGAAGTATAAGGCGTACATGATTCGGGTCCCTGTGGACTGTTTGATCTTCGGGCAGCACTTACAGCAGCACGAGCAGGCCGCTGAGCCGCAGCAGCAGGCCAGCTGCATGTAGAGAACAAGGCAGAAAAGGTGGACAAGAGGGGGGGGGGCAACAACAACAACTTTATTATCACTCTTCAGAACTTTGAGCAGCTTCTCATACAGACATTATGTGTTTTGTGGCGGAGCTGGGAAAACCAGGCTTCAGTGCAGTTCTCTCTCTCAGCAGTTTCACTGGATAAAAATAAACTGGTAGGAAAATATTCCCTGAAATTGGCTTATGTCTGCACCACCCTGAGCATGCCCAATCTTGTCAGGCCTGGTTAGTACTTAGATAGGAGACTGCCCAGGAATACCTGCATGCTAAAATTATTCTTGGGCAAGAACCCAGAGTTGCTTCCGATTAATTTATTGGACTGTGTGAATATTACATAGAAAATGGTGCTTGTGTGTTGTATAAAACACTCAAGAGTACTCAATTCGAGCACAAAATTACTATAAAGGAACCAGTCGATTTAGCTACATTCTAACTATTGGGAACAGTGGAGGAAAAGACATGCATGCCATGATATGTGCACACAGTATAAAATGTTTGATAGTTACATGTCATATTTAATCCCATCCCTTCGACTGATATAAAGTCATACAACATATTATGAACATTTTAACACTCCACCCTCAGACTCTATTCAGTTGAGGCAAATTGCGTGAGAAAGAAAAAATTATTATCAGAAGAACAGGAGCAGGTCAGACTGACATGCAACATGCACATAGCAGAGATAACAAAATTATCTAAAACTAAAATTCTCAGCTTAAATCCTCTTAGTCAATAAACTACAAGGAACTTCAAAGGAGGTTTCCTAAGTAGTCTTCATGAGATGCAATGTAAATCTTTTACATTTAGTTACAGTATCAGCAATTTCAAAACCATCTGGTCTGTGGGAAACCAAATAGTTTTGTTTGCTATTGCAGATGAGTTTCAGTGGTGCTGTGCAACCCTTTTAGGGCAAACTTTATTACATTAAAAAGCTTTCCACTCAGCACTTAACTGAGTTTACGTTTTCTACTGAACAGTGAATAACATAAAAAAAGGATCCCCATTCATGTTTTCAGTCAGAGCCTCTCTTTCCTTCACAGAAGAAACTTTTGAGAATTACAAGACAGTGAAGGCAGTTGTCTGAACAGAGACACACACACACACACAGGCCTACTCTGTTTCTTCTGATAGGCGGTCATATAGGAGGAGGACAGTTACATAAAGGCGGGCCTTGTGTCCTATTAGGAAAGAAGAGGCTCTATAATTATACAGCACTGGGTCTTTCTGTAGCCACCCCACCCTGCTTTTGTAAGCTTCCTACCCCGCACCATGCAGAATAAACTTCTATGGTGAGAAGCAAAACTTTGTTGTGGGGAGCAGTCAGGTGTGGTGGCACCAAAGTTGTCACCACGCCTGACTGCTTCCCACAACACAGTTTTAGTTAGGGGTGGAGGGCTTGTATGCACCATTTCCATTTCTAAATTAATCCACTCTCCTCCTTTGGGACAGAACAAAATCTTTCTTGAGCTATGAAATTAGCTACTGTAATTATGGCATTAGGTGAAAGGCAGTAAATTATGAGTAAATGGCAGACTTGGCAATAATGACGGTGCCATTTCTGTGGACTGGAACATCCAATGAAGGTTGCACACTGTCTAATGACATCAGCTAATAGGTCAGACTTGACAGTGCCCACATTTTAAATTTTTTCCCCTTAAAATTAAAAGACTAAAGCATTTTTAATGTATGTGTCTTTCTGCATCTGCATTTTTAAGGGGTGTGTGTTCCTGTATAAGACCGAAAATAATGGTTTATCTGATCCTATGTTGGTTAATATGTTTTCGTTTCCCTACAGACATGCTAATGCATCCTAGTGAGATCACGTCACTTTGCATTTTAGTAAAAACAGTGGCCTTATCTTACTTCTATGAGTTTGTGTCCTAAGTGTATAATATAGCTACGATGTACTGAGGTTACAAAGCAGCTCTGCAACACTGTCTGGTCTACAAGTAGCACTGTTTTAGTTTTACTGCCTCCTGCAGGAGGTATCTCCATATAAAGTCCATACTGTTCTCTACAGTATACATGTAAACGTTGAATTGTTTGACCCTTCTGCTGTAGGTGGAACTGATATAGAGGACTGTAGGTCAAAATGTACAAAAAAATCCCCCAAAGCAAACAAACAAACAATCACATGTCCAGCTTCAGTTCTGCAAAAAGCAACCAAATGCAGAAGCACATCTGGGTATTTTTGGCCTGTATTATACTGGACTAAGTCTAAGGCATACTAAACCTAATTTAGAAGGAATGAATGAATTATTAATTAATGCATGTTCATGCTAGAGCTGTGTAATGAACTCGGGACATATCAGGGTACAGACAGTTTTATGTCAGTACAGCACATCACGTGGCCATGTGACATCACCCACAGGGAGGGGGGTGTCATGAGAAGGGGCAACGTCTCCAACGTGTTTCAGATGTAACAGGGCAATGGCGGCAGGAGCGAGCCCAAAGCCTCAGGTGCGGGTACACTTTTTAAAACAAGACAGAGACAATGCTATCTGCAACAGTTGTCATGCAACACGTCTAATCTGAGGAAACACCTGGTTAAACACAAAATATATCTAAAAACTTAAGTGCATATTGTATTTGATAGAATGAAAGCCAAACAGCGGAGGACCTGGAGCTAACTTTAGCACGTCTGTGGACAGTGTATAAGAAGTTTAACTTGTGGATGATGATGAAACTTTTAGTGAGACATAGACAGCTTCATCAACGTCTTCTTCAGGTATTTAGCTAGTTGGAAAAGTTGTTGCCAGAGAATCTGTCCTTTTTTCACTATGCTGGCTAACATTTTAAGTAAATAACAAAATATTTCAACTGAGGAGTATGGGCATACTTTGTAAGAGGAACATTTTTTAATTTATCATTTCAAAATGAACGAAGCACTAAAAAAAAGATACAGTTGCTGAATCAAAGGTACCGCTACCGATGTTGTCAGAAACATGAAAAGGCAAACAACAACAGCACAAAATCAAAAGTGACCTAAAACCGGTTGTACCACATAGAGGACATACAATGTCTTCATTGACAGCAAGCAGACGGGCCATCCCTGGAATGTCAGTGGATCTCGAACGTGCTACTTCTGCTAATAGATAAATTATGCTTCAGGTGTGAAGATGTGTGTGACTTCATGATGGGGTGATATGGTGGTATGAGTTCTTTAAGATAAGATGGGCCCTGATTAATCAACACCTTGTATCTGAGGAGAAGGACTTTAAATTCAATTCTGGATGTAACTGGAAGCCATTGAAGAGAAGCCAGTATAGGAGAAATATTTCATGTTTATTCAAGCATGAGAATAAGGATCAAGCCTATAAACTTGGCAAATACTTCAAGCTAAAGGGAACACAGTTTATTCCCAGTTAGAGTCCAGCGGTGTACATCTGTACACAGTTTACCAATGCTTGAGTATCGGTAAACTGTATCAAGACGTTTGAAATGCTGCCACAAAGGTCAAATGTGCTTATTTCCGCTTTCATGCGTACACGGGCTTGTAGCCTTGAATCTAACCATGTGCCTCCCGGCCTCAACACACAGCTTAAGAGAATAAACGGTTTCCTCTTTCTCTGCTGCGCCCACGTCTTTCTCAATGGGTGATTAATTAGCCACAACAGACTGAAAGTAAGCAAGAAAAAAAACAGGACAATTTAGGTTGTGAGGGTGTTTAGATTTAATTAGTTAGGGGGTGTTTCACCACCGGACTGCACACAGCATGGGGGCCCAACGGTAAACTCTGCAGAGTTGACAGAGGGAGGGGGGTGTCATGAGAAGGGGCAACGTCTCCAGGAATTCCACCACACACAGAGACAAAAGGGTATCCATGGAAACCAGCGTTGACCCTACCCACTCGATGAAGCACCCACCACCTCCTCCACTGCCCCACCAGCATATCGACAGGTGGTTGGTGGATCAGCAGTTTGAAGCCCTACTTAAATATCAACAGCAGCCCCCCCATCTGTCCCGTAGAGCGGCATACCATGACACATTAAAGATTACACATGGCTACTAGCAAAGCGCTAGTCTGGTCTAGAGTTAAATTAAGCCTAGACACTCACAACCCACACAAAAAAAACCTCACCACACTGTGATTGTGGGACTTTCACTTGTCTCTTTTTCGTATCACCAGAAACTCTGTTTCTCTGTTTTAATCCTATTCCTTTCATCCTCTCCAACATGTTACTGGAAGATTTAGTGACGTCATTTCTTTTCTTCTTCTCATTTTGTCCTCTTCGCCCTTTCTTTGTATTCTTCAGCTGTCCTTAACTATTTGTCACTGACCCCTCAGTGCTTCAGCTTTTCTAGAGGTCGGGGAAAAGACGATGTTGCCTTTCTTTTACACAAAGACATACCGACTCAGAATTCATCAAGACGGGAGGACACAGCGGTGAGAATACAGCTAGAAAAAGATCAAATTTAAAATAAGGAAGCTGAATAAGTCTGAATAATGTTAGCTTCCTCAACAGGGAGTTTGACCTAAAGATGGACGCTTGCTTAACAAACGCTACAGTCTTGCGTTCCACCCAAAAACGATATCTGCGATGGCTGTAAGCTGTTTGATTTTATGAGGATTACATTCCTTTCACCCCTCTTTTATTCTCCGCTGCCTTTCATCCTTAAAGCACCCACCATGAAAAGGACTGGAGCATCTCGCAAACAGGAAATGGAAAGGGTGGCCTAAATCAAACCCACCAGGGTAAACCCCAGCGCACATAGCCACGCTTATGCAACACAAACAGAAATGGGTCATACACTATACCACTGTGAGGACAACAAAGGAGAATGAGGATTTCAGATACGGAGCCAGTTGACACCAGTCCTGACAGTGAGTAAACAAATACAAGTCCATCTGGCAGACTCTGGATTTCTAAAAGAATAAATGTATTTGGTGTTTGTGTTTTGCTGTATTGATTTCAGATTGTGACTTTACGTTTATCAGCAGACGTGTCATGACGCACACCCAACAGCAAACTGGAAAAAACACACACACGCACTGACAGGAATGACTCATGAAAAAGACAGGCAAAAACATCCTGACTGGAACAATGTGGAGCAACAACGTCCCCGCAAGTTTAAACCTCATGTTGATTCGCTCATTCGTCACTCGTCACATCTTATGCACTATTTATTCCATGCCCTATTTTAGTTTGGTACACAAATCCTTACAGACTACGCTGTAGCTGGCTGCTTTAAAACTCTTTGGGACTCTTTGCTGGTTAAAGCTTAATGATAGCGGCCACTGTTCAAAGCGCATTGAATCATGAGAATCCATTAGCTCTGACACACCCTGTTATCTCAAATTACAATGCTTTGTGTTGCAGGCGGGTCACGGGAAACCAGCAAACAAAATAAACTTTAGGGCAACAGAAGACGATGCGGGATCTTTCTCACATATGTCCATATGGCCCAAGCTTCCAGACCAAGATCTACTCCTCTTTCCCCTCATACTGTTGACTGACAGCTCCACTATTGTCTATATAGCTAGGCAGCTGTATACACACAGCAAAAATGTATCACTGATCTGTTTCCTGTACACAAAGGGAGGTCTTTGCTCTCTCTCGCTTGGCAAATATAGCCCCCTAGCTACAACCAACACAGAGAAACTTTAGTCCGGTGGAGAGAAAAGAAAAGAAAGTAACAAAAGAGAAAAAAAACTGTGGTACAGCAAAGAGCAAAAATGAAACAAATTCTAGCCAATGAAGGTGTTTGTCACAAAACAAGCAAAGGAAACAAACTAAACAAGAACAGGAAGATGGTCAAGATACAAGGCAGAATCCCTTTTTCTTTGGTTTTTTGTTCACACGGGAGACCGTTTCACTTCTCAGAATCAGTTGTGAGTTTCAAAACACAACCAGCTTAAAAAAATAAAAATAAATGATAAATCACAGAGATACAGGCATATGTGATAAGGGGGAGGTTGAGAAAGAGACATTATCACTGATTTGTGACAATTCAGTGGGAGACAAAAGGGATGAAGGGCTTTCAGACATGTCCCGGTTTGGGAAAACAAGTCGCTGCTGCTCGCTGCTGACCACAGCAAAATTCCTGAGGGGAAGCTGAAAACAGCAGACATCTCTGATGTGTACACAGTTGGAGAGTAATTCTGATCATATGACAGAGCCAGAAATTTATTTTGGAAAGGAGTGCTCCAGATGTTTGCAGGCAGAATTCACTAAGGCTGGTTTTACAAGTCGAGTTTAAAAGGTAATCACCTACCCCCACTGCTGCTTTACAGCTACTGTGTCATGACCCCATTTACTGATGGGTCAGCTCCGTTTGAATGAGCGGTGCTGGCTCTTTACACACCACTTCCTCTGATTTTTCACCACTCCAAAGAGGGCATGAAGACTTCTTTATCAGTATGTTTGCAGAAAGTGACACTCCATCCTCTTGACTCTTCTACCCTGGCAAGGATGCCTGCTCCATGACTGTGATGCGTAAAGACACCCACATGGTTTCAGTCCTCTCCCCACACTTTCAGCCAACACTTACTTGCAGCGCTCTGGACTCGACTCAACGCTGAATTAAAGCCTTCAACCTGCCCTCGCCCCCACTGCAACATGGCATACATCCCTGATCCCACTGAGAAATTACAAGTGAGCCGCTCCCACGTCGTGCTTCCTGCTGCCTTCAGATCTATCCCAAACAACAGCCGGCCTTGTCTAATTTCAACCTTCAAGCCAGGGAGGAAATTAACAGACCACACACCAGTTTGTGCAACTCTGAACCTCAAGTGTGGCAAATATATTCACACGCACGAAGTTAAGTGCAAGCATACACTTTAATAGAGATGGCAAGTAAACGGGGTGTCTGTGACAGGGATTAGCACACCACCAGCACAGCAAGACAAAACTGATCTTATTCTTTGCCCTTCATTTCCTCTTTAATCCCACTCTGTAAAAAGAGCAGGAAATAGAAGTGACCTCCCTCAGTTTAGGGATGTGCATATGTAATTAAATTCCTAGCCAGATCAGCTCAGCAGTGGTGACCCACTGGTCAGAGCCCAATCTGTAAGCTGTAGAAAACACCCTCAGCATGAAAGGAAACCTCTCTGACTCAAATGTGAACCACCACCCTTTTAAAGTATTTCTGCAGCTTCACTGCACTAGCACCTCTCACAGAAGTGATGCAAGCAAACAAATCAAACATCCACAAATTATTTAAAGCAGCAAAAGCAAGCAGATGTGTTATAACCAATCAATAGTTCAAACAGTCAAGATACTGTTATTACAGGGCACAAAAAACCAAACTAACCTAAAACAAGAACATATGTGGCTTTAGGGGATTTTTTTGCTTTAAAATAACAATCCTTTAAAAAGGAAAAGTAATCAAAAGTTTTGCTGGCTTTCAATCCACACAGTATGCAACCCAAAAGTAACTGTTTATTCTACACGGAGAAATACTGCTTTTCTGACATATAATTACAAAAATAAAAGATACAAGTCAAATGTTCTTTAAAAAGCAACCAAGCACATTTAAAACGGAGCTGAAACAGAAAAGAAACCAAGACAAAAATAGACTTATTGTTTTTGTTGGATATATAGCTATGTTTACTTTTCAGCATTGTCTTTCAGCACCTATACATGTAAATAACAAGTTAGACCGAGCCACAGCTGGCTAGCCTCTTCTTTAGCTCCTCCATATGTTTCAGTGTTGAGGAGTAAGATGTGCCTAAAAAAGAAGTGTAACTGTCCTCCACAGCACTCAATCACAGCCATGGCTCATTGTTGGCTGTGCCCGTCAACACATTTCTGTATTAACGGCCACATTTCCCGTAGTTTTGCCTCGCTTCGCTTTGTCCTCCAACGGCTTTACAGTTAAGTTATCCAGTCAGCTCAATGAGGAGGGGGAGAAAGAGGACGAGGAAGAATGGGGGTTATAATTAATTATTTCGCGCTGTTATTACATTAAAAGGCTCGGGAATTACCGAGACTCGGGACAGAAGCTGACTGGCTTTAGCCGACGGTAAACGGCGAGACACGAGGACAAAAAACAGTAAACAATACGGGAAGGGTCAGCGTTGAGCACGTCTCATTGTTACAGCGTTTCAAACCGCTGAAGAGCAACAAACATACACACGCACACACACACAACAGTAAGTCAGGGTCGGCTATTGTTCCTCACCTGCGAGATACAACACGGAGTACACATGACGAGGGGGCAGAATAAATAAAATCCGTTTCAGAGTGAGCAGAGCTCGGGGATTTCTCAGCCGCTTTCCTTCTTCTTCCACACAAAATCAGCGACACACGGGGAACCAAAGCGCTTCTGCTTCGTCCACCCAGGCTTCCTGTCCCCCCCCTCTTTGGTCTCTCCTCCCACTGACTGACTGACTGCACATCACCGCCAACAACAAGGCTCAGCGCAGAGCTGCACCGGCTCTGCCACAGAGAGCATCAGAGAGATGACTAAATAGGTTATATCACATTTACTGTGATTAAAAAAAAAAAAAAACCCTTATTGGCATTCTCGGATTACATAGATGTAACACAAAGCCACGTGCCACACAAGTTAGACCCCTGGGCTGAGTGTTTAAAATATATGAAATAATATGGATTTTAAAATACTATAAGAAAGCTGTATTATAAGCTAAAAAAACAAAAACAAAGGGGTGGGTGCAGGGTTAAAAAATAAAATAAAAAAAATAGTCAACTACTATATCCAGATCCACAGAAGACACAGGATGACCTGGATCTGATCCCTCCATGGCTCATTAATTAATCATCAACACCCAGCTGTTAAGTATAGGTGGTATTCTGCTTATATTCACATTTAATTATTTAAATAGGGAGGAAATGTCTATCATTTAAGTCACCTGTGTTTTTAAGTAAAACACAAAATGGCAATGAGTCTGACATGCACACAAAGCCCGAATGAATCCCTGCATAAAATATTTTTAAAATGATATATAACTCATCAGAAATAAGGACATTTTAACATCAAATAATATAATTTAATACCCTATTTATCCCAGAATACTGCAATTATTTCGCCTCAAATGTATTACTTACTATTAGTCAATAGATGGCTAAAATGAAAGGGCGGGTGACTCTCTGCCACACACTTATACTGTATAATAAATTTGCATTTTTCTATAAATCAAAAGCTGGATTTTATCTCGTCTTTATCCTTCCACTGCACTTGTTTACTTGGCTGTATCTTGCCGACTCATAAGTATGAGTAAGTTTCTCTTTGTCCAAAAAACCCTGCTCGTGGTTTTTAACGGCATGTGGGCAACTGTGTGTCGAGCACAGCAGTGGAGTAGGAGTCGGTTCGCTGGCCAATGAAGGGGCCTTGATAAGGCTGAGCTGATAAGGCTGCTACTGTAGCTCTCTGTGGCTTGTGTTGCCGTTTGCCAACACTGTTATATGACCAAATGACTCAACACACACACACACACACACACTTTTTGTCAGCCACCACTGTCATTGAAAGTCACTGCGAACCCTCCTCGGTGCTGAATTGTGGGCCTTTTTAAATAGGCGTGAATCACACGGGACTGCCTCTTTATGAACGCATCAAATCTACAGCCCTCTGAAAAGCAGAAAGCACACATCTGCAATGGCCTGTGTAACAGAATCAGGCATATTTTTGATCGAATGTGAAGAGAATATCCATACTGACCTACACGCATCTCAGCCTCCATCTTCACTCTAATCTGATCGTGTTTGACAGGAAACCAAAAAGGGGCAGCAGAGCATCAGGCCTCTGACATGTCAGACTGTATCGGATCAATGTAACGTCAAAAAGAAAGGACAGGAAGCAGAAAACACTGTTGCATGACACTGAAACACAGTGTCGTCGTGTGAGCCCTGAAGACAGTGTTTTTGATTCACCCACCTGCTGAGTGAACAAACCACAAATGTACTTCAGCTCACAGGCAAAGTGAATGCTGTAGACGTGAAGTCAGTCAGTATTGTTTGTGGACTGTTACTGTGTGAAGTCATAAGTGTTAGAAAGATGTTGGCTTTCACATTTGACCACACAACCTGTTAATAAAACCATCACTACCCACCTCAGCACACCTCTAATCCTAACAGGAAACTTCAACATGAGCATATGCACCTTTAATTGCTGTGACATACAAAATAATAACAATACAAAAACATACACATGAAATAAATCCTCACATGTTGGTTTGTTGTTCCTTTTTCACACACATAAATAGACGTTTTTCCCCACAGGTTCATAGAGTTTATGCATCAGTGAAGGAGGACCAGAGCCAATGCTACTGACAACAGCCCTCTGCTGTAGATCAATCGCTGGCCATCTGGACACAGCAGCATCCTGAATATTTTAGAGTTAACGACTCACATACGCTGGCTACAACTTCTTAAATGTCCTAAAGTCAACCACGCGTGAGGGAGCCTCCGCTGGTTATAGACTTTTTTCTTTCCTTTTCCAGTGGACAGTCCTGAGAAATGCAGGAAGCTGAGCAATGCAGTGGTGATCCTCTGATTTAACCCGGTCCCTGGTCAGAAAATGAGCTTTTTCTTCATTGCAGCTGAAAATAACACAAAAAGTTTTGTTATAAACATTATTTAAAGAAGAAGAAAAAAAAAAAACTTAAAAAACCTAAGTTAGAACAGAAATACATGTATTTCTGTTCTATGTGTATGTACGCCACATGCTCAAATCAAGCCTATAATGAGCAACGCACTACCAACAGGCACCAAAGTTTCTGTTATAAATGTTTCAAAAGTCAAAGCCAGATATTTTCCAAACCACAGAAGAGCTGGAAAAGCTTTGAACCTCCCAGTGACACTAAAAGGTTCCATTACAATAAAACATACCCTCCCACTAGCCACGAAACTGTGGGTGCGTGTTCGAATTCAGTATTTTCTGAATTTGTAACTGCAGTTAAATGTACAGCCAACACCCACTGAATTGCTAGGTTAGTTTTCTAACTTCAGCGAGAAGCAGTCAAAAAACTCACAACATGCTATAAAAAAAAAAAAGAAGAAGAAAAAAAAAAAATCAGGTCAGTGTTGGAAGTTCTAAAATATTCAGCCCCTTTAAAGTCTGCCCCAAACGTGTGTTGCAGACACCTCACGTTTTTGCTGCTCGAACCACAATATAAACAACATGACTGAGAAAATATTTAACCCAGAGTCAGGGTGGTCTTCTGTGGCTTAAGGACACACACAGTGGATTTAGTGCAAATATGAGATCATATACAGCCATTACTTGTCTCCAGGCCTTCAATTTTTCTCTTGAGCCCGACTGTCTCCTTCTCCCTCAAAGCCTCGGCTGAACAGTTTGGCTGGGGGAGTTGGGGACCAGGAGTGGGACCAGGCCGATTGCTGAAGTACCTCATCTTTAGAGCCTGCAGAATAAAGGAAAACACCATTTTACACTCATTTGATGTATCAAAGATGCAAGAAGCTGTTTTTTTCTTGTTACTGAGATTTGTAATGGAGAAAGTGGAAGATGTGTGATTCAAAAAATTGCACCTACAAGGTTCTCTCCTTGTTGAACAATGCAGAAGCATAATCCTTTAGTTTATGATGAAAGCAAAATGAAAGGTTTTCTTTATAATATTACGAGTTATTTAGTGCCTTGTGGTGACTGTTGTGAATTGGTGCCATCATGTAAGTGAAACTGCAGTTGCAATTTTACGATAGAGCTCAAACAGAGCGCAAACATTAATTCCTGTGTCAGACTGACCGAGCTTTTATGTCAGGGATTGTCACAGGTAATGAAAACAGGCTCTGTGTCTACGACTGGAGAACAAACCAGTTTTCACTGGGAGAGCACCAGCTATGCAGAGCGCATTCACTCGCCTGGATCAGACAATAGCGAGTTTTACTAACATACTGAGACTTCTGAGAAAGAACAAACAACCTGAACAGTGTGCCATCACGCCCCTGCTTACACCTACTACTAAGAAGATCTCCACACTACACATTTCACTAACACAATCGCTGCTCACCAACACTTCTTCTTTCCAGAGTTAAATCCTTGTGATGTTCTTGTTTCAAAATAATACTCAAATTTAAAAGGTTATATTTTGGACAGAAGAAACTTCAAAGGACAAATTCCAACCAGTGGGAGCACTGGGAGCCAGAGGTGCACAACGAAGCAGCATTGGACTCGGGTACGGTGTTCGCTCACAACTCGTCAACTCAAACATTCAAAAATCATGTGCATTTAAAAATAAGCAAATAGAAAATTCATATATATTTATATTTATTTATTTTTCCTAGCACAAAGCTGTGCGGCACCCACGTCATGATTTGTACGAAGGTGAAAAGTCTACTTTTTGTTTTGCAAGTCTTGTAAAGTCAAGTTTTACAATCCCACTAGTGTTTTGTCTTTGCATTACACTCTTAAAGTAAAGGACACTCTTCACCGGCTGATCGCAATGAGTTGTACTGCCTGAAGCAAGGCCTGTAATTCTGAGGGAGCTACAAATGAAACAACAGGGTTTCAGTGCTGAAGCTGATCCAGCAATCATCAAATAGACTGCAGTGTAAGAATGTTAATATTCTTATTTTAAAACTTATCTAAAAATAATGTTAAATGATTTGTTCAATAATATAAAACTGAGAACAGCTACCGTGCTTTAGCTTAATACCTGTGTAGCTGTGGTCCTTGTTGAAGGGTTAAAGGTAAAGAGACCTTGTAGCAGCTCAAGTAAATCGTCTCCAGCTGCACTAAATATATGTTCCAGGGGTGTGCCGGGGAATATTTTGAAGGACACGTAGTCTGGTAGACTACTCAAGCCCTAAAGAGAGATATAACAATACAATGTAAGCAAGAATCCCCACACCTCATCAAAATCAGGCCAAACTATAAAAAAAGAAAAGAAAAAAGAAAAAAAATACCCACAGGCCACGTTTCTTCTGTGGGTGTTCCCAGAGCCTCAAAGATCTTAGTAAGCTGGTCGAGATCCGAGTCTCCAGCAAGGAATGGAACCTAAAGCAAATGAGAGCGTAGAGACATTAGCATGAATATGAAAATAGCTGCGTCCCCTACGACTTCGCGCTCATCTCTTTGAAGTGAGGTTTATTTACCCGAAGCAGCAACTCTGCCAAGATGCATCCCACTGCCCACATGTCAACACCCACACCGTACATCCTGGCACCAAACAGGAGCTCAGGTGATCGGTACCACCTAGGAAAGACATCAATGAACAATAAATAGAGACATATTTTACAGACTTTGCATCCTGGACTTCTTAGTATAATTCTGTCACATTTAACCAGTCCTAATTTGGTTAAATGTTTAAGTAAATCATATAAAACACTTTAAAAAAAATACTGCTGCTCTGAAGAATTTCTAATGAGAGTAACCCTGGAGATGTTCTGTATTTTTAATGAGGTAACATGGAGACTGATCTGACCTGGTAACAACTTGATGTGTGTAGACTCTGCTAGGGCTGCCAAAAGACTTGGCCAAACCAAAATCAGCCAACTTCAACACCCCACTGCCATCTAACAACAGATTATTGGGCTTCAGATCCTGCACAAAAAAAAAGAGGAAAAGGCCCAAAATATGAATTACAAATTAGACATGTGCATATTTATGTGTGAATGCTGCGCGCAAGTTTTCTTACCCTGTGTAGGACCCAGTGCTGGTGCATATACTCTAATCCCTGCAGAGTCATGAGGATGTAGGCTTTGATGTTGGCTGGAGTTAAGACTAAACTAGTGTCTTTGATGATAACCTTAAAAACAACAAAACAAAGACCAAGAGTCATACGTACAGCCAGATTTCTCATAATTAATAACATCCATGCATTACTTCATGTTTTTACATAGCTCTAGGCCACACACGCAAAATGAAATTATGCTTTTTCTGAGCGGACAAGAGAATCAAAAACATCTGGAAAATATCCGTCTGAAGAAATCACCCAAGATAGAGCAGTTCAGCCTTCATAGCAAGAACCTCATCATCATCACCCTTGAATGCAGGAGTATAACTAAAGCCAACCTTGCAGTCCAAAAATATATAGGCTTTTATAATATAGGATTTTAGCACCCGTAATAAGATCAGCATCACATTTCGCCCTCATGTGCATCCTGTTTTTCTGCTGCCTGTAATGGCATCACTTCACCGAGCAGCCAAAAGCAGAGTGATATTGATTATTTTTAAGTGCGTTTATCTTATTTTGCATCATTCCATTAGGGTCTAAAGTATTACTGGTGGGCGCCTATTTGGAGCCTTTTTATGCTTAGATAATCCAGACGAGGAGAAGATAAAAAAAACCCATCCAAATAAAAGCAAGAGTAACACCTAGCTTAGCACTGGTGACACTTTGTCCTCTTGGATACTCTACTTCAATCGGACCTTACACTATGAGTGTGAACAAAGGGTAAAATTTCCACCTGCTGGCCCACAAGGGAACTGCAGCATTTAAAAGAAAACATTTTTAACAAATGTTTGACAGATTAGAGATGACTGACAAATCTCCAGGCAGAAGCAGCCATAATGCAAAACATGACATCTTCAGGTTTTGTTTACAAACAAACAAACAATATCATACTATATTGTACCCTCTAGGCAACATTGTACTGCAAGACGTTTCTAAAAATCAAATAAGTCTATAATTTGGCAGTCCGTTAGTGACTTTAAGGGCTCTAAATGTTATATCATTAATATTTAGAATACATTTCTTATCTGTAGTTATTTATTCATTCACACTCCGATCGGATCAGCTGTGTTTGTGACCTTCCAAACACCTCTTTCCAAAGGGGAAGTTACAGAGTTGTGGACAAACTAACATCAACACTTATGTCAAGTTCTTTTTTTTTTTAATCAAAATACTATTTTGAGTTTAATCTCAACATTTTGAATTTATTTATTTATTTTTTTTAAATTGGACACAATTTTTTTTCTTAGTGTGGCTCTAACACTCCATCTTCCTTGGTGACTAAAGCCGAGAAGGAAAATGTATCAGCTGCTCAGGAAGAAATTAAAGAGACAGGTTGTAAGATGCAGTGCCGACAGGTCCCAACGAAGTCCGGTAACATGTTGCACTTCGTTCACCAAATTCACAAAAAAATATCAAAGCTATGCAAAAGAACATTTACTAAACCCGAAGCTGTGAACAGATTAGTCTTCTTATCTAAAAACCACTAGCGTGTAAAAGTAAATGTGTGAATGTAAGAAGATGAAAGCGTAAATTCTTATTTGCTCACAAATTGATGCGAGAACAATGATATTTAGTCCAATTGTTCCTAAAACGGGGGAAAAACTTTCCTGGTTTTAAGGAAAGGTTTATTGTATTATTTATAGTTTATTTTTGCTTGAAGATTTTAGGGATTTGGAAAACAGATGTATATATATCTGTGTAGGTATATAGTTATTGCAGCTAGTAAGATATTCACACTGTTAAATGCGTTTTATACTTTTTCTTTTCCTCAATGTTTACTTTTCCCTGTTATTTTGAGATATAGAGCAATTATTAAGATTTGTTTGATTAAAAAATTCTCTACATCATATCTTTGGAGACTTGATATTCATTGTTTTATGCTTTTACTTAAACATATTTGCACTGTTGAACAGTCCAGCACATTGTTATACTGCCAGCTGATTTAACTGTATTTTATAATGTCCCATAATGTTTTTATTTTTAGTTACAAATGTGGATGAAATGCTCCCACTTACACGGTGACAACAGAGCACTGCGAAGCACCAAAGCAAAGAATTTGTGTTGAGGATTTTTTAAAAATCGAGTTACTCGATGAATTGTTAAAGCCGGAATTCAGAAAAAATGATTAGGGAAGTGGGAAGCTGCTACATATTCTATCCATCTATCTAACCTTTAAAAAAACAAAAAACTCAAAAAACTAAGCATAATAAAAAAGTGAATATTTTTTAAAAGTGCACAAGCGCAGTGTATTAAATCCCTACACATTTCTTATTAGGTCTCTACTCACCTCCAGGTCTGTTTCCATAAAGTCAAACACCAGGCTGATGTTTGATTTATGTCCAAAAGCATCCAACAGCTGCAACACACAATAAATAGCAATATTTAGGTCAAAATAAAAATAATCTGCACAATATAGAAAGTTTAAGGTATCTTTCTATACAGTCGATACCAGTAAAACAAGATTATGAAGATGTGCAATGAACATTTAACTACCCCGATAATGTTTGGATGATGGAGCTCCTGCAGCAGTTTTATTTCTCTGAGTGCAGTCCGATTTATCCCTATTTAAAAAAACAAACAAACAAAAACATAAAAAAATTATGTGTATAAAATGGATGAAAATGAGCTGCAGCATATTGATAGGACCCAGCACTTACCATCTTTAGCCTCAGTCCTGTGGCCAACCTTAATCTGAAGGGAATAAAAAGATAAATGTCTACTGCGGCTCATCAACAAACAGTGTGAATGGAGGTGATAAAACACTAAAACAGCTCGTTTCTTTTACCTTTTTAATGGCAACTATTGTGTTGGTCAGTTTGTCCCTGGCTTTGTACACTGTGGCAAACTGCAGAGAAAAAACAACATTCAAAAAACAAAACGTTCAAAACATTTTTTTTAAACTTATTTTGGTGAAATTTACTGGCACAAGAAGCAGAGCAGCATGAACTAGCGAGGCTTTGTTGACATTAGCAACCAGCTAACGCTTTGTTAGCTCGCCATCGTGCTTTCTACGCAATAAACAAAGCGGTCTAAGGACGTGCGAAGAAAAAAGCAAAGACACATATCTCTTAAATATTTCTCCCCCTACCTGACCCTCTCCGAGGAAATCCAGCTTCTCGTACCGCTTGGTTCTGCTTTTCACATCAAGCGCCATGATAGATAACTGTCAGTGTCATGCTAAGGCACTTCCTCCTCTGTTAAAGGACCGCAAGTAGTCTTTCCGGGTTAGAGGAGGCTTTAAATTTAAATTGAACAACAGCGACACCTACCGATTTTATTTGTCCAACACCACCACGAACCAAATTATAGAAAAAAACATAGCATGATTTATTTATTCTGGATTTGTTTCACTGGATTTTTAAAGGTTTGTTAAATTACAATAATAATATTAATAATACTAACAATACTACTACTACTACTACTACTAAGATTATAATAAGTGAAAGGGAAACCTAATCTCAGTTCCAGCCTTATTCGCCTCTGTCATATCTAACATTTTGCTGTTATGATGCAACATGCAGGACTGTTATTTTCCTCACAGTTTGTCTTTTTTGCCCCCTTTATTTTTCTTTCACCAGTTAGCAGTTTGACATCTGTCTCCTGGGAGTCTCTTCTGTCAGTTAGGAAGGTTTTGTGATCCATGCACCACTGAGCACATCTCTACATCTCATCTCCATACGCAGTGAGATACCCTCACATCCCACAGGATTAGGCATGGCTCTTCTTCTTTGACCCTCCTCGTCTGCTGCCTCACACGCACGCACACACACACACACACACACACACACACACACACACACACACATGCACACACACTCGCCACTGACTTTCATTTTTATGTTAAGTTTGACAAGAGGGGTGTGAAGGATCAGCAGGCCTAATACACCCCTCATTCTCCTCTCAGATGTGTGCACATTCATCTGACAGCTCACAGATGTGAGTGACAGGACCGTATGTGCCCATGCAACCATGTAGAGAAGAGAAGAGAAGAGAAGAGAAGAGAAGAGAAGAGAAGAGAAGACTTTACTGTCATCTTATATTCAAACTTAAGGGACACGCGTGGGGGGAGGGGCTTAATGTGGGACATTAATGACCACGGCTGACATAACTCAGATCCATTTACATCACTTGCTTTAAAACAAATATGACATATTGATGTCTACTAATTTTGCCATGATTTAAAGGCATTCTTGCGCTCATTCCCCTCAGTGTCTCAGTGAGGCTGTGGATGAAGAGAGACATAAGTGATTCTGGTAGCGTTTGTATAGTTTGTCACTGTAAATCACATGACACTATGGGTAACATTATGCACAACAATAACTCACTCTGGTTATGTGTCACATTAGCAGATGGTGATGCTGTTGAGCGAGTGTGTGCATATTTGTGTGTGCGCGCACGCGTGTGTGTGTATACCTCTGTTTGACGGGCAGGAGGAGAGTGAAACCACAAAGCTGTTTATCAAACTCATAGGAAGTGGGTGTTGTTAAGCGAGGACGTGTCGCGCCACCACATCCTGCTGCTGGAAAGCAGCTTCAGATGGGACAGTGTTCACACAATGTACAGTAAACAACAAATGCAGACCAAATGTCGTTTATGTGTGTGTATGTGTGTGTGTGGTATGTGGCCACCTAATTCTTCCTCAAAAACAATTTTACACTGATTGCACAGCTATGATAATCTGCTCGTTTGCCTACACAGGAGTGTGAGGAGGATGCATTTTGGGTGACCTGTTCAGAGATTTAAAAAAATTAAATAAATATTTATTCGCCTTTATTAAAAATTTGCATTTAACACACATGCTGTTACACACACTCACAGATTTCTTTTAAGTCACTGCCACCCACAAACCATGCATGTCTCTTCAAAATGCTGAATAGAAGCTCTGTTGATGGAGTGAAATGTTGAAGTGCAAAGCCAATTTTTCTGCAGAAGAGCAGTGTCACAATCTCAAGTTTGCCTCGAGAATATGCCCCAAAATGCTGAATGATTCACACCGGATGTTCTTTTTTTTTCTTTTTTGTTGGTCATCATTTGCTCCATTCCACTTTTTAGTGATTTACATGTAGTGTTTTGGGTCAATACTTCAGAAACAAAAGGTTAAAAAAGACCTCTGATGGTGTCACAGAGTGCGTAAGGGATGAATGATTCAGCGCTATCGCAGTCAGTGCTGTATCACACACCTGCTGCTGTAGGTTTCTGTCCTCTTTTTACTCACAGAGTCTCTGGGGAAGTGGCTGCGTTCTGCCATCTAGGGAGTTTTCCTCTTTCTCTCTTTCTTTCTTTATGTTTCTGACTCTTTCTCACAGGCCCACACATACACATACACCACACACACATACACATGCAGCTGTATCTGACCACATGCACAGTTATAACACAACAGGATGTTGTAGGGTGGATGTTTGAGGTGTGAAGGTTCACACAAGCCGTGACAAACAATATCTGTTTCTCAGAACAAATTATTCATTATTTATATGTCTAATACATCCTGACATTTGTATTTTTACTTTTTTTTCAGCTCTGTTTTTTTTATTATAAGGTTTTCCACACCCTTTTCTTTTTTAACTACTGACTTACTGCAAAAGCATCAGCCACACATGGTCCACAAACATGCTTCACTTTGCCCCTTTCATTCTCTGCAGATGTCTGTAGTGACAAGACAATAAGAAAGCAGAAGGACAAACAGAAGGACAATCATTATCTTCCGTGCTGCTGTGTGTTTACAACCAACGCAGAGATTTGTCAAATTGGTGCTGTCAGTCCTGGGCTGCATTGTTAGATGCCAGAGCTGTCAGTCTGAATTAATATTAGGGCAGAAATGTTTTTGTTCACCACTGTCTTCCTCAGGCATCTGAAGCATCTGCGTACACCGGGGCTTGTGGACGACTTCAAGATGAGCCCACTTGATAGCTGAGCTCGTACGGAGCCAACATTATGATAATGTCCTTATAAGTAGCAGGGGGATGGGCACAGTGTCATCTCTTCACATAGACAGAGCCAGCAGGGAGTCCACAGTCAACTGCATTTAGGGCGTCTTTGTTGTTGTCGTAGCACCCATCTGTATTGTTGTTTTGTTCTGGTCTGTGTCTTTCCTCAGACATCATTATCGCTCTCATTAGAAAAATCTCTATCGCAGCCTCAAATGGGGAACAAAGTCTTGCAGTGTTTCTTTTCCTTTCCTTTGTTTGTCTGCGTGTTTGTGTGCGTGTGCGCGCATCTTCCCTTGAATATGTAAGTCTGGCTGTATTTGCAAACTACATGTGGCCACTTAAATCCTTCAAAGAGGCTGAACACTGTGTGCTGAGCTCCCTTGTTTTAATGCTGTACATACAGAAAATATTCCATTGTTTGCCTTACATCTTATATAGGCTTATTTGTCTTCTAGTTTGCAGCAGGGTGTTTTAAGAGAACTTTGGGATGAAAGAATATGTGAAATGTAGCCCCAAGATTAATACAAAACCCACGAGGGCCACGAGCACAGTGAGGGAAGTCATAGTTGGAAGGCAAAGGAAGAAAAGGCAAGTACAATTTGTTTGTGCGCATCAGGATCTGGAGAGATGCCCCCAGTGGTGTGTTATCTGAGGAGCCATTTACTTCATTAACCCAGTCAGATCACTGAGGCCTCAGTAATCAACCTTGTCACACGTCCCATTAACTTCTCATTCCATCAGCACGGCCCTCACACCTTCTGACACACACGGACATGCACATGTGTGCACAGATGCACTTTGGTTATACACATTTGTGTCTGCATCACACACAACTGTGTTTCTTTTTTTTTTGTTCCCCCTCACTGATGCCCATATACACACTCCTTCTCCCACTCTCTCAGCTCACCCCATTACCTCCATCAGTCCCAGAGGTCTCGGAGCTCTGATGAGCCCGCCGCTGCCCTGCGAGATTAGTGGACTCCCTGAGAGAAGCCCCTCGCTGATTGACCGTGAGTCTCGGCTGCTCACAATGTCAGCTCAAGGTCAGCGTCTTCACTCGCTCTCCACGGCGCAGCCAATCTGCGTAGCTCTGTTATGAATACAAGTGTGTTATTAGTATTTTATCTCTGCAGACGCCAGCAGTTATAATATTTATAAAGATCCCCAAATCAATTACTGCCATTCACCTTTGCTTTCCCTCTCAGCTTTTCTATCTCTGCTTTGCTCTCTAGTGGCCCTCCACTTGAAACATTTGCCAAAGCATTTATTAATTAACTTGTTTTTTTCTCCCCTCCTTCTTCACGTCTTCATCTCAATCTTTCAATCTCCCCTCTCCCCATTGATCAAACCACAGAGGAGCCCAGCATTCAGCTAAAGTGGTTTGAATTCACTTTTATGCACTGCACATCAAGCACAGGGAAGCATTTACTTTGCATCGCACTTGAGGGAATGAAGATCTTCCACACACAAAATGGCAGGGAGAGATGAAGGAATGAGGGCAGCTCTCGGTCTGTAATAGAGCGTCACATAAGTGGCTGGATCCGTACGACAGATTGATCTTTTTATGTTGAACTTGATGAGCATGAATGATGCACCAGATTTCCTGTAGCGGTGAATAGAGATGAAAGGATTATCCAGATATTTAGATCATTCAGGCAGGAACGTTGCCCTGCACTGCTGTCTCTTTTCTCCCCATCATAATTCAATATTTACAGTTTAAGCTGGAAAACTGCTCCCTCTTGGCCGCCTGTATCTGGTATCCATGGAAACAGATTTGAGAAGAGAGTGCTGTCTTTATGTGTCCGGGCGCGCGCGGGCATATGTGTGTGTGCGTGTGTGTGAGAGAGAGACAGCGCGAGAGCGAGAGTGTAATGTTTACTGATACACTGCAATTGATTGGTTGTTGGGGAGCAGCTGTTGACCCCTCTCTCTCAGGGGTCTCTTTGTGTTCTTGCACACAACCCAGATCAATAGACACATGCGGACGTGAACACAGACACACACAGATTTTGCTATTTTAAATTTATTTTAGATTCAGTTTCTGTTTCTCTCCTCCAAAAGCCATAAAAATCACCCCTCCCCAGATTAATTCAAATTTAAAGGTAGCCTTGACTCATACCCATAAACCTGAGCCTTATTTTAATGAATATCTAGAGCAGATCATGCCAAATCTGTTTAGAAATCCTTGGACAGTTGCTTTCACTGTCATAACATTTGGTCGACATAAAGATAAAGTAAAACACGCAGAAATACACACACGCTATAATTTAATATCGGCCCCATGCCCTTATATGGAGAGATGATCAAAGGTGCTGTTATGAAAGCGCTCTCAATATAATAAAGACACAGACACACAGACACGCAAACGCAATTGTGAAACTAGTCAATGTGGCACAGCAGGCAAAGTGCAAAGCAGTAGCATCCACACTGCTGATGGCATTGCAGATTTTTAACTACAAGTCTGAAACTGTGCCGAGTGTTTACATGCTACTGAGCACACCACCCTGGCTAATGAAACATCTCCCAGTGGGTGCTCTACACAGGGACACATGGGCACGCACACGCACGCACACACAAACACACACACACACACACACGCCAGGGATGAGTAACAGCTAGTAACTGTGGGGCACCAAGAGAGAAAGGTCATCTGACATCATTTGCATCGCTTGTTAATGTTAAAGAATGTTTTCCATACAGGGAAGGTCAAGTTTTGCATGGAGACCCGATATAAACATAACTTCTGACAAAGATGAATTAATGGAACAACTCCGGCTTGTTCATGCCTGGTTGATGTGGGTTTTCCATTCTCCTCTAATTTGACATATTAAGGGGAAAGCACCAGCACTAGCACGACACACACATACACACACACACACACACATGCACACCCCACTCTAATCTCCCTTTTTTTTTCACCCACTCAACCCCACCCACGCACCCACCCTGTCTTACTCTGAATACAACGTGTCAGCAGCGCAGCGTGGAGTGGCAGCGTTTGTCTCGCAGAACACACATGTTGAATTAGAATAAATGAATACCACGCTCGCAAAATAGCACCATCGCAGCTCATTCCAGTAGTAGTGGTTTGCGCACAAGCCATTTCCTACGAAGACAAAGGTGATAAACTTTATTTATAGTTCAGCCCACGGGCTTGCAAAATGTTTCATGTCAAACACCCCCAGATTATATGCATTAGAACCACTACTGATAAGATTTATGTATTAAGTTATGACTCAGCAGAAGCTGCCTATTCTGGACGAGCAGAGTGAATGCAATGATCACAGCATCTCTAATATTCTAAATCGGGTATCTTTTATTCATTTTGACTCTATGGAAAAACATAGCTTTTATTGTAACCCCGACCCTGATAAGGATAAGTAGAAGAGAATGAATGGATGGAGCTTTTTTTTTTTGTCTTTAGTGCATCTGTTATATCATTAAGGCTGTTAATTGTGTGCTCTTTTTTTCTTTGTTTTCTGATGGCAGAGCTTTTTTCATCTTAAATTAAGTGAAGCCCTTTACTGCTTAAATAAAACGCTATTGCTGAATTATGCCCAATTGTTCATGCAGGTGCCCGGTTAGTGTTCAAATGAAGCCACAGTAGCTCAGAAACTGATTCAAACCGGACTGGCCAGATGTTGAGTTGAATTAACATCTGTTGTCTGGTATAATTGCTCTGAGGCAGTGATTCTCAAACTTTTTCTGGCTTGCCCCCACTTCAGAAGTCAACAGCCCCAAAACACCAATTAATAATAATAATAAAAAAACCTAGAACTTTAGTGAATTAAAACATCAACTCTTAGTTTGCCTACAAAATTATATTCACTCAAACTTAGCTGTAGTCCATGTTTTACCCCTGCTTGTCTATGTCCAGCCAATTAATCAAATCCCACAGCTCTAAGGCCATTAAATATTTATTTATCATTACAATTTCAGGCATTTTAAAGCCAAGCTCAGCAGACTACAATTACGTAGTATCAGATGCATATTTCCCTTAAAATATTTATTTCAGTCGCAGTCTCTTCTGCTCTGTATGCAGGTACGTATCTGAACCTGTTGAAAACCTGTGCCAAACATGTTTCTCCTCACAGCAGTGACTCAGTCAAAACAACAAGCCTTTTGCCAGATGTTGCTTTCCCTATTTGCATTACATTAAAATAACACCGTGCCAGTATGAGAGCAGTCCCACGGGAGAAAGCCCTGGGAATTAGGGGGAGGTTTGGAAAAGAAAAAAAAAGAAAGAAAAAAAAAAAAAAGGGAGACTC